>PVKM010019661.1:0-24054 GCA_004027735.1 Carollia perspicillata
AACCCCCCCCCCCCCCCCCCAACAAACCCCTGTCTTGTCCATTGGGAACGATAGTTGGAATGATGATGTAGTCAATGGGGGTGGGAAGAAGTGTTTGAAATTTAAAAAAAAAGATGTTTCATGTGGTAGATCAGAAGCTGACCAATAAAATATTGCAACATTTATACCCACAAAACCTATGGTTAGAGTTGCAACCATACGTAATTATATGTGATTTTCATTTATTTTTCAAGAGTTCAGAGATTTCTCTTTCAGCTACAAGCAGGACAGGTCATTTCATTGATAACAGAGGGAGGCAGGAAGGGAGGGAGGGGAAGTGTGATAGCGGAGTTGCCCTGCAGGAGGCAATCAGGACCTAGACTTTGGTCCCTGTCAGCTGCGCACAGAGCTGACCTTCATCCTGGAACAAATGCGATCTGAAGATTACTGTCTAAGGAAACCCCATGACGGGCAACCCCTAGTTATTTATAAATAAACACAATGAAGGTCTATAAACCTGAATATGTGTACAAAAATGACAATCGAGCATGAAGAGAGAAAGACTACCCTCTTTAGGGCTCTCCCTGAAGGAACCCCAAATTCCTTTTTCAATCCTAGTTACCTCTCTTCTCCCACATGAAAGTGAGTCAGCGAGCTTGCTCTCCACACCCACCTGTTAACTGAAGAAGGCTCCTGGTCCTGCACTTTAGGATGATACTGTGCAGCTGCTGCATTTGGATTCATTAAATGCTATTTGAATTAATGGGATATATTTATGCCCAGTAAGTTGGCATATTTCTGACCAGTGTTATACACTAGGCTGTAACTGTGGTTATCAAAGGGCTGTGGAATGAGCTGGCTTTAAAAGGAACACAATGGATTAGGCGTCATACACCTTGTGAAGTGATCACCACAGTAAATCTCGTACCCATCTGGCACCACACGTAACTATTACAACATTATTGACTATATTTTCTGTGCTGTGCTGAACATCTCCATGACTTATTTTATAACTGGCAGTTTGTGCTTCTTAATCCCTTTCACCTTTTTTGCCCATCCCTTACCCCCCTCCCATCTGGCGACCTTCAGTTTTTCCCTGTATCTATAAGTTTTTTTTAATTTTTGCTTGTTCATTCATATTGTTTTTTAGATCCCAGATATAAGTGAAATCATGTGGCATTTGTCTTTTTCTGTCTGACTTATGTTGCTTAGCATAATACCCTCTAGGTCCATCCATGTTGTTGCAAGTGGGAAGATTTCATCCTTTTTTATGACTGAGTAGTATTCCATTGTGTAGATGTATCACATTGTCTTCATTCATCTATCAGTGGACACCTAGGTTGCTTCCATACCTTGGCTATTGTAAGTAATTCTGCAATGAACACAGGAGTTCATTATCTTTTCAATTTAATGTTTTCAATTTCTTCTGCTAAATACCTAGAAGTCGGATTTCTGGGCCATATAGTAGTTCTATTCTTTCTTTCTTTCTTTTTTTTTTTGAGGAATCTCCATACTGGACAAATGGCTGGTAACCTTTTATTTATAATGAATGAGACCTTTGATAAGATGTGTCTGCCCTGTGCATGTTTCATGAGAGGTATTCAACTCTGGCACATTTGCCCTTACCCTGTGCCTTTTTCTTCACTCAAACAGCATGCTGAGTGTAAGAATGCTTTCTAGACAGAGAAAAATCTTGAATCCTCTCTACTTTGTAATAAGAAAGGTCAATCTTTGTAAATTACAAGGGGATACCCCCCAAAAAACCAAAATTATCTTCTGGAGGGCAGACGACTTGTAGTGCTGGCTTCCCCTGCTAGGAGAGTGTTCTAGGAACCCATCTGTATCAGAGTACCAACTGGCGTTGTTGTGAGAGGCTGTGTAAGGCTTTAGTGAATATTTTTGGAAGACTCTTTCAACATACTTGCTAATTTCAGTGATGGGTGATTTACCAGCGCACCAGCCCACACAGAGCTGAGTGCTCAGCGTTTTTTGACCAAAACCAGCGTGACCTCCATGCTCCACCCTCCCTTAGTCATCCTATCTTGCCCTGAGAGACTTTTTGTTTGTTTCTTTGTTTCCCTGGATGAAAAAAGTCCTCAAAGGGAAACCTTTTGTGTATGCAGAAGAGGTGAAACAAAAAAACACCAGAAGCACTAAAAGGCATCGAAATAGACAAGTTCAAAAACTGTTTAGAACAGTGGTAAAAACACCTCAATAGGTGTAGTGCATCAAATGGAGAGTACTTTGAATGTGACTGAAATCTGAATAAATACACAATTAAAAAAAATAAATGCCATGTTCGGGGGGGTCCCCCTTGTATGTATTTTTTCTGCCTTGGAGTCACAGCCCAATGCGGGGAGGCTACAGTTGTAACCCCTGAATGACCCAATCCTACACTGCCGACAGCCAGGGACACTGCCAGGTGCGGTAACGAGTAACGTCCTGGCTCTTTCTGAGAGTACGCTGAAGCCCTCAGTCCTCTGTCTGTATGGCTCTACTTTACATTGAGGGAAAAATCGTAGCATTTGCCCTTGACTTTTCACCCTAACTTTGCAATTTTAATATTATTTGTAGTTAATTAATTTATTTTTTAAATATTTTATCTATTTATTTTTAGACAGAAGGGAAGGGAGAGAGAAAAAGGGAGAGAAACATCAATGTGTGGTTGCCTCTCACGCGCCCCCTACTGGGGACCTGGCCCACAACCCAGGCATGTGCCCTGACTGGGATTCCAACTGTCGACCCTTTGGTTTGCAGGCCAGCTCTCAATCCACTGAGCCACACCAGCCAGGGCTATAGTTACTTTATTTTTAAAAGTTTTCATTTTATAGTCTAAAGTAGATATATTCGGTTTTATTTTGGAGACTGCAAAGCTATGTGTTTTCAGCTTGAGATAAATTAGAGTGATGAGTTGGGAGTTTGGAGTAATGAAAGAGCACTAGTGTCAGATGGACTGTTCTAAAACTGTGTTCTCAGTAAAGTGCTTTGCCTTTCTGAGACTTAATCTCCTTGTCTGTTAAAAGGGGATTTTTGCGGGCTCGTTGGGTAGATTAAATGCCATTTGTAAAGCACAAGCCGAGGCCTGGGTCCGCTGCCAGCATCTACAGAGGATGCCCCTCTTCTCTGTGTCTGGTGGGCTGCCCCAGAGCAGCACAGGGCTCAGCTGCAGGCAGACGGATGCCTCAGGTTGGGAGCTCTCAGGGACCCCCATTTGCAGGCGACTGTCCAGCTGGACTATGAAAATTGCTGGTGGTAGTGCCTGAGGGGTGCGTGTGCGTGCATGCGTGTCAAATTTTAGGAGTTTGGAGGCAAGTCACAGAATTGATTTCTGTCTAAGTTTGTTCTTGTACAATATCCTTGTGACATCAGAGACTTGGGTTCTGCAATGATAAACCAACATAGTCCTCAGTGCTTTTAAAAGAGATGGAATGAGCCCTGGCTGGGGTAGCTCAGAGGATTGAGCACGGGCTGCGAACCCAAGGGTTGCCAGTTCGAGTCCTAGTCAGGGCACGTGCCCGGGTTGTGGGCCAGGTCCCCAGTGGATGCCACATGAGAGGCAACCACACATTGATGTTTCTCTCCCTCTTAAAAAAAAGAGATGGAATGAGATCAATTGATAAGAAGTCAATTGAAGTCACAGCTGGATGTGGGGAAGTAGGGGAACGATCACTTGTACAAGTACTGGGAGAGGTTCTGGGAAGATCCCTGCGTCCTTAAATGTTTCTTCTTTACGTACTAATCTGGAATGCTCGAAACAACACAGGGTATTTTTTCCCTGTCTCTTGCTTCCTTTCTTCTTTCCTTTTTCTTTCCTTCCTTCCTTCCATCTCTTTAACTATACCAGGGCATTCACCATGGTGCCCTATCCAGGGCATTCACCATGGCCAGCTTGCTTATGACCTTATTTGAATCATTTTACCCCTCTGGGACTCCTAAGATTAGGCACTTATCTAATTTATTTCTAGCGCTAACCAGCTCCTCTATTCTGAATGTAGAAGATTGTTACCAGTCCGGGTGTTGGCTCTTGTTGGGTGTCTTCAGCTATCACAAGGTGCTAACTAAGTGCCCATCTCTGTGGGTGGGGAAAGGGTCGCACGGGATGCTGAAGACAACGTTGAACCATCCTAAAGCTGGCCCTGGGTTCCCTGGGGAGCACCTTTAAGAGAAAGGTCCAAAGAAAGTTCCCCACAGTTTGAGAAAGTGTCCTGTTGATTTTAGACTCAAGCCAATGAAAGCAAAGCCATCATCCCTGGGATTGTCCTCTGAGTCCTGCCAACTCTAGGACCAAGGGAACGAGATTTTCACATCTCTGTTGGTTTTAGGCAGTGTGGAAACTGGAGTTGGGGGTTCTGGTTCTGAGGCCCAGACTCACCACTGATTAGCTGGGTGAATTGATATTTCTGCGCTTTACTTTTTTCTGTTTAGTGAGGAACTGCCCTTGACTTGATATAGGCTGTGTTCACTCACTCACTCATTGTTCAATATCTTTTGAGAGCTGCTCATTGTTCTCAAAAAAGAGGACAGCAAAATAGACAAGGCTCTCATGTCCCTGTAATCCGTGGGGGAGACAGGAAACTAAGTAAGCGAGATAATTTTGTATTGTGAGACTGCCTTGGAGACACTGTGCATAACTGTGTAGGCAAGAGCAGTTTGCAGCTGGCGACTCTTTGGGGCGCTGTGGCCCATAGCTGCTTCTGATCGCCGTTCTGGCTCTGTGGCCTGCTCCGGCAGTGAATGCCTCACCTTTGTCCCGAGGCATTGGAGCAGTGTGGGTGAAGCCTCGGAGACGGCGTTTCTTCGACTCTGAGATAATTCATTTCCTTTCGTGGCCCATCACTGGACTTCCCCGCTTGTATCTTGCTTCCTGTCAGGTAGCATGTCTCTCCAACACTCTTGGCTCGAGCGGGGGGCGGGGGGGCACAAGCGTGTGTTCTGGGGTCTTCTTAGGGGTGCTGGGCTATTGCCATAGCAACTGCCTTCTAGACTTAACAACCAGTTCCACTGGAAGTTTTTCACTGGCTTTTCAGAGTGTAGTTAATTTTCCTTTCTCTTCAAATACCAGAGCTGACCTAACTCCCTTACTTCTCAACCTGAAGTTGTGGAAAGTTGTTGAAGTTGACTTTCAAGGAAGTCAGGCCTGCACAGGTTTCAAGTATTTGTAAGGAACGAAAGCAAGACCAAACACAAAAGGGGCTTCTTTGCCAGATAATGGGAGCTGTTCCACAGGGCGCATCTGAGAAGCCCTCCTTTCCTCTGGCCCCTCACCGATCTTTCCAGGCCTCCCGGGACATGTCCCAGTGGACTCTGGCGGTGAGTTCTCCCTCCGTGTTCGGTGGGGTTAGTTTTCAGGTTTCGCTGTTCTTTGGTTGCCGGTGCTGGATTCAAAGGCCAGATTTATAAGGTCAGGAAAATCAAAGACGGCCAATGACTCACACACTTTCATGTTTCTCAGCCTTTGCCTGTTGGCAGTTACTGGATCAACTTATAACCACTTTCCTGGAGCCAGTGCAGGTTAAGGAAAGGAGTTTAGCAAACAGGGAAGGGGTGGGCGGCCTAGCTGAGCCTGAACCTGAGCCCGAGCCTGTGATGTGGTCAGGCTGCTGTGTGCTTGACTCTGCAGTCCTTGCCAACCCAGGGCAGACAGGCCAGGGCACACACCGCAGGCGCCTGGGAGAGCTCCTGGGTCCCCTGAAGGGCGGGGCTGGCTGGGTCATCTGCTCCCTGTGCTGCCACATGGAGCTTGTGCTCCGTGAGGTGGAAGCAGCCAGGAAGGGGAAAACAGCAGTGTTGGGAAAACTTCTGCAAACACGCGCTTGGCTCTGTGACTTCATGTGCATCTTTCCTGATGGCCAGGACGGACTCCTGTCCTGGTTTTTAAAGATCTTTTGGACACCGTTGTGTTCACTTCTGTAATCCTCCGTCTCTAATCTCCAAACTGTAGGTCATGACCCATAAGTGGAGCATGGAGTCAAGTTAGTGGATTACAAACAACACAGAAGAAGAAGGAGAAAAGATATATTGAATTAACATGAGTCCTTTAGGCGCAATATGGAGTCGAGGCTGTCCAAGAGAACCTCTTTGTCACTGGGAGAGGCATGCTGAGCTGTGCAGGTGTGAAGTGTCATGGTGTCTGTAATCCACTTTTGAAAGTTCAGCCAAAAATTCTGTCTCTGTGTGTGTGCATGTGTGAGTGTGTATGGAGAAAAAGATGAAGTAATACAGCAAAGTGTTAACTGTTGGCGGGCCTAGGTCAGCGGTTCTCAATGGGAGTGATCTAGCCTATCAGGGGACATTTGGCGATATCTGGAGACATTTTAATTGTCACACTAGGTATATGTGTGGGGCGCTAATGGCATTTAATATGAAGAGGCCAGGGATGCTGCTAAATATTGTACAATGCACAGGACAGCCCCTACAACAAAGAACTCTCTGGTCCAAAATAGCAATACCGCTGAGGCTGAGAACCCCTGCCCTTGTTGAGGAGTGCTTTCATATCACTCTTTCAGCTCCACTGGAGGTTTGAAAATTTCAAAAGTAAATAAATAAAAAAAATAAACGAATGAAGAATCAAGTCTCAGACTGTACCCTCTGTTGCATGCGGTAAAGGTAATTATTGTTTGGTAAAACTTGTTTTAAGTCATACACCTGTTTATGTGCTCTGGGTTGCAAATGAAAGTATTTCCCGTGAAGACCGCTCAACACACTTGGAAAACGCTGCTTGACCCACTGTGTTCTGGCTGCACTTGCTGTCGGGGAGCTGGAGAAGTGTGTCACACTGCACCCCATTTCCACTCACCCACCGTGATGTTGCACTCTTAGTTGTGTTCATCGTGTGTCACGCACTGTGTCAGGCAGTTTACACGCACTATTTAATCTTAATAAGAACCTTTGCAAAGTGGGTATTATCCCTATCCACATTTTACAGACAAATTAAGGCTCAGAGAGGTGAAATCGGTGGCCCCAGGGCACACAGCTGATAAACAGCCGAGCGGAGTCCCAGCGCTCGCAGACTCCGAAACCCGAACTCCTCACCAGGATGCCGCTCCGTCCCAACCGGCTCTGTGCTTCCCAGCTCAACACTGCCCGGTTGGGCAGTAAGAGGAAGCCTCTGGAAGGATGGAACGGGTGCGTCAGCGTGCAGTCGAGCCCTTTATTCTCTTCTAATCCATCTTTTGATGTCAGCACCAGCGAGTCTGGGCGCTGTTTTCAGCCCTGAGGAAAGATAGCGCTCATCTTGAAGTGATAAAAATTTGATCAGAAAAGAATCGTTAGGGCTGAATGGCAAAAAGCCAACAAACGATCATGAAAGTATTTGACTCAAATTCCAACCTAACTACAGATTTCCAAAAAGCCTAGAGTGCCGTGTTTGAAGGACAAAAATGAGCTCACACCGTCCCTCTACCTGAACAATTTCTAGAGTGTAAATGAAGATTCAAGGAGTTGACTGAGGCCTTTAATGGTGGTCCCCACCCTTGGGATCAGTGTATAGATGCCATCAGGCCCCAAAGTAAATGTGGGCTCTCAGATCTTAGGATAAGAGATGACCTCCAAGTCCAGTTTCAAGAGGGAGAACACTGACTTCCGGTCAGGGTGCCCATTTGGCTAATGGCCACGTACACATACTAACTAGCTGGCAACTTCAGTCATCTTTAACTCTCTATTCTCATTTCCCACTTGTACTTGGTTATCAACTCCTGCTACGTCTAATGAGTTGCTTTTTCTGCACTGTCATTGCCATGGCCTTGACTTTGATCCCTATGGAATTTCACCTGGAGTCCAGGTCCAATAACCTGCGTTCGGTTTGAGCCTCCTTCATTTATTGCCCACGTAGAAGCTTGAGTGGTCTTTTAAAAACATCTGTCTTTACTCAGCAGTCTCCTACTAAAAATTTCCAAATCTCTTTTATTAACGAATAAAGTCATCATTTTGTGATATGAGATTCACTGCCTTTTAAAATCTGTCTCCCTCCTCTATTTCCACACGTATCTGCCCCTTCCCGTGGCATTGCCTATGTACACATCTGCCTTGCCATTTTGGGGCTAGGCGTGCTGCTAGGCGTGCTGCTCTCTTTGAGGTCTATGGCTTTGCACATCCATCCCTCTCTACTTAGAGTGCTGTTTCCCCCTTGTCTGGCAAACTCCTCCTGAATTACACTGAATCTAAGACACGATTGGTTGTGAGACATAACATTATTTTCTATCAATAATAAGAAAAAAGTGGTGCAAATTAAATGATTTCATTTTTTATCACTAGGATTTTTTATGCTTATAAAAGTACTCTTTTAAACACACATTTTAAAATCATGTATAATTCTTATGCATATATAAAAAGAATCATGTAAGTGAAATAACGTATTTCTAAAACTTCTTCATATTCAGCCTGCCTCTCCTTTATAACTTTTATTTTTCTTTTTTAACCACTGTAGTCAACACTGTTATTAGTAACTTGTATGGAGAGATATGCTGACTGACTTTTGGTTGAGACAAAGCTGGGAGGAATGCCTAATATACTGGATATAAAAAAATTAGAGTGTAAATCTATCTTAATAAATATAAATGACAAACTTAAAGTGAGATAAAAATTTATCTAGAAAAAATATAAAACTTCAAACAATGACTGTCTAGGGTCTTTATGCCAAAATCCCGTATTTCTGGGAGTGATTATTGTACTTTCTCTCTGAGAGGACGCAGAAGCAGGACAGGCAGACTGACTCACCTGTCTGCCTTAGTCTGGTACCAGCAAACAAACCAGAGAAGAAACACATAAGCAAAGGAGAGCCAGATTAGTGGTCAACATGAGAAATGGAGGTTGTAAATGGCCACCTACTAACATGTGGACAGTGAGATTCACTATCAACACTTCAGCTCCTCCAAAGAGCTCAGGAAGCCCTGAGCTTGGCCGTCTGCTCTGTGAACGGTCTCTGGGGCAGTTCCCTGGTGAGATTTTCCCTGGAGAGGCGCTGGCAGTTCTGCTTGTAGCTCCCGCCTGGGAGGCCAACTTTTCACAATTTACAGAGCCGACTGCTGTTTGCGAATTGGATCAGACACTAGAGCCTGGCAATACTCTTTCCCATTTTTTGTGCCTTTAAAAAAATCACTCTAAATAAAGACCCCAGAAATGTATTGCTACAGATCATTGTGAAGACAGAGCTTTGATCTTAGTTAACTTATTTATTTAAAAAATCTTTTATCTTCAGGTGTTTTGGAAACAGTGATTTGGTGTCCTTGGCGAGTGTTGTGCATTCTCACTTAGCTCTTAATTTGGTAGGGAGCTCACAGCAGATGGATGTGCGAGCTGGATGGAGGGAATGTGGCTGTTTCAATACTGGGAGTGAGATGCCACATCTTTGCTTGGCTGCAAGAATAGTCCAGAAGCAGACTCTATGGACCCCGAAAGAGGGAACAGTGAGGAATCAGTCCTCTGTGTTTGGAAGGAAGACCTGGGACCAGCCCTTGGCAAGCCTGTTCTTTGTCACTGTCACATTGGCTGCTGGGTTCTATGACATGTTGCTACTAGGAACGGTGTGACACGTATTGATTTAGAGATGTTAAAATGTGAAAGCGTGTGGTCTTAGACTCGGTGAATTCAGTTCAGCTTCAACCTGAAGTTGCTGCATCCCAATGACTCAGTCCCTTACTCAGTTCTCTGGGTGGTGTCATGTGCACCCTTCTGAAGTCCACGGGGCCTTGGACAAAACTCCTTTATCTCCCTAATGTAGCTGCATGATCTATACTTGTTTGCCTATTGTCTCCCTCCCAGGACCAGGACGCCCTACTTAGGAAGTGAATATCTTATTTATATATGGATCTGCTGTGCCTAGGATCATCTGAAGAATAAAAGAAGTATTTAATAAATATTTATTGACTGAACAACGTTAACAAGAGCCCACAGATTCTATCTAAGAAGGGGACCTGCTTACACGAACCTTCCTGAAGTCCTGAAGGCCGATCTCCTCTCTGGGCAGTTTATTGGCGAAATAAAGAGTGCCACAATGAGGAGTCATCCAGCTCAAGGTATAACCAGAGAAAAATATTCTGAGACACTGGGAACGCACAACCTGCTATGAAAACAGGGAGATAAGGAAGAATCGGAGTGTTAGTAGCAATGAAAACAGAGGGCCTGTGGTCGTGCTTGGGCCTAGGAAAGAGGTGGAGAGTTTGAAAATCCTAAATTGCCGACCAAGACTCAGGGGCTCACTCTGGGCTGAGGCGTGAGTTCTGGAGGCTTGACAGGGCTAGGGAAAACCTGGAACTTTGCAGATCTCGGGGACCTGATCCACCCAGCGACCTCCGGATACTAGTCCAGCTTCCTCCACCAAGAAGAGGATGTGCCGAAGGCTTGGTTGTCACAGTCGGCAGTGATGTTTCTCATGATAAACTGGTTGAGATGGGCTAGCAGGACTCAACTCAGCATTACCTGATGGCTTCTGTGTTGGTGCCTGCTTGTCACAGCTGTCAGCAACAATTACCTCCAGCAGGCTCCACTGAGGCCAGACTGGAATTCAGGCGTCTTGGGATGGCAGTGTGTTAGCTTCTTCCCCACTAATGTGTGGATCTGGAGACTGTCTTCTGTGTCTGTGCTGAGTGTCCCAAGGGTTGCGGGTGCCTATCCTCATCATGGACAGCCTTCCACCTGTGGCCAGTCTGCTGCCCAGCCCTGGGCCTGGGTCCTTACTTTTTGGATTACCACTATTTCTCTTTTCTCAGGTACCTGCCCCTGGCATCTCTCTCAACAACTCCAACAGCCTCCTTGAGCTCTGATTTATGGGTCCACCTTGGCTCCCTAAATCAGGAGGCAATGGAGCTCTACGGAATGGAATCCCGGGGTAGCAATGCTGGGCTCCATCTCCCAGAGTTGGCTCTGATCCTTGAAATTTGGTCACTTGAAATTCTGGACTCTCTCTTGAGTGAAAGAAGAGGAAAGAACAGTCTTATCTGTCCTGGCTGATTCCTTCAATCTACTTTTTCTTTTTAGTAGAAGCCTCCAGTATGGTTTGTAGTCAGGACATTCTTCTTACGCCAGAAAGACTGATGCAACTGAATTTTTAGATCTGTAAAACTGAGGACCTAATTCTGGGCCACAAAGGACTGCACAGGGGGTGCTCCCTGTGAGATCTGTCTTGATGGGCCCTTCTTCTCTTACCCAGCATAACTCAGCTTCTCAAGGAACAGTGGGCAGCTGACCTCAGCTTTGGGGGAGGTACATAGCATCTCCGAGCCCTCAGTGCTCGATTGTTACCTCTGCCTTGGACCTCCCATAACCTTGCTGCCCCAGAGTCAGCATTCCCCTGGGAGGTTAGAGAGGCAAAATCTCTGGCCTCACCTCAGACCACTTGAATCAAAATATTCATTTTACTATGAAGCCCAAGGGATTTTGATTCACACGGGACTTCGAGGAGCACTTGTCTGAAGCACTCGTGACTGTGGCACTAGTTTGTTACGTGCAGATGCTAAGGAGACTCGCAACTATGAAAAACCTATTATGTGGCTGCACTTTTTTCACTACTAAGCTGCAGTGCCTGGGGATCCTTACTTTGCTTATGGCTCATTTATTCATTCATTTGACTCAACTCCTGAGATCCACATGCACTGGGCACTGGGCCAGACACTGGAAATACAAAAGTGAGAAAGACTCGGGCCGATCACAATGCCCATGAGGCTGCAGGAGCAGTGGTGCCTCCCACGCAGTGAGTGCTCCGTGAGTGCTCCCGAGGCGGCTGGTCCCAGCAGGCTGGCGTGGGACCTATGTCCAGGTAACCTGGATGTGAGCAGTGGGTGGGGTGGCCCTTGCTACGTGGATCTATGGTGGCGGTGGATAAACCAGTGTGTAAAAGGGCATCATTATCGCTGATTTGAACACGAAGAAGTACTACGTGGCAACCCAGCAACTTGGACATTGGAACTGAAGCTGATATAACCATGAAACGGGAACAACATGAGCTGTATTCCTTGGCCAGCATACTCAGAAAGTTGGCATTATGTTTGTTTATGTGTTCACCTAAGTCCAGGGGTCTGAAACTATGGCCCATGAGCCAAGTCTGGCCCACTGTTTGTTTTTGTAAATAAAGTTTTATTGGAAAACTGCCATACTCACTTGTTTACATATTATTTTATGACCACTTTTACCCTCTAATGGCAGCATTGAATAGTCTCTAATAGAGACTGACCACAAAGCCAAAATATTTACTATTGAGCTTTACAGTAAAAGTTTACTGACCCCTGACCTAGTCTTCCACGTTAGCTAAAATATAAAAAGTTTTCAATGACTTTTAAAAGTATAGTTATATTTAGATAGAAAAAGTCTACAGTGATATAACAAAATTATTTGTGATTTCCTATGGAAAATCTGATTTGGAAGAATTAGGGAAATGAAACACTTAATTTCTCCTTAATGTTTTAATACTTTTTGAATCTTTAATGATCAGGTTCTATTGCTTTTATTTTGATTGATTTATTTGTTTTTCTATTGTTGTTCAGTTACATTTGTTTCCAGTCTCCCCTCATTACTCTCCCCTGCCCTACCCACCTCCACCTTCCACTTTTAATCCTCCCCTGGCCCTGCCGTTGTCTTTGTCCATGGGTCCTTTACACATGTTCCTTGGCTTGACCCCAGGTTCTATTACTCTTATGGTTAAAAAGACCATTTTGGCCCTGGCTGGTGTGACTCAGTGAACTGGGTGCCAGCCTGTGAACCGAAAGGTCACTGGTTTGATCCCTATCAGGGCACGTGCCTGGGTGCCTGGCTTGGTCCCTGGTTGGGGATGTGCAGCAGGCAGCTGATCTATGTTTCTCTCTCTCTCTTCCTCTCTCCCTTCCCCTTCCTCTAAAAATAAATAAATAAAATCTTTAGAAAAGGGAATTTTGTTACATTAAGCTATTTTTTGTTATAGTAAACTTTTCATTATGTTAAAAGTGATTGATCTTTTTTATTACAAAAGTTATACATAAATATACAGAGAGCTAAAAGGTAAATTAAAACTACCTATAATTATACCACTCAGAAATTTTGTTCCTGTTCCTATTTTGGTGCATATTCTCCAGTTTTTCACTTGAATGTGTTCCTATCTTGATGTACAGTCTTCCATTCCTTTGTCTGAGTCTACGTAAGTGCATAGGTGAGTATGTGTGTATACATACACACACATCAAATTTAACATACTCATTATCTTTTATAAATTATTTTTTAAAATTTAATAATGCACTGTAAACATTTTTCTGGGT
This sequence comes from Carollia perspicillata, assembly GCA_004027735.1. Classification (NCBI taxonomy): domain Eukaryota; kingdom Metazoa; phylum Chordata; class Mammalia; order Chiroptera; family Phyllostomidae; genus Carollia; species Carollia perspicillata. Next base: position 13,200 of record PVKM010019661.1, read on the forward strand.
TGTTAAATAGTCATCACCCGACACTTAAAATTGTTGCTTTGGGAGTTCTGATCAAGATGGAGGCGTAGGTAGAAATGCTTCACTTTCTTGCACAACCAAAAGGAGGATAACAACCAATCTAAAATCAATAAACAACCAGAAGTGCCAGAAAATCAGACTGCATGGAACTCTGACAACCAAGGAGTTAAAGAAATATTCACTAGGCTGCTAGGAGGGTCCGGAGACAGGCAGCTAGGTGGGCTGAGAGGACCCACGGCAAGGCAGAGGACCATGTGGGCAAGGTGGGGCTGGCTGAACTGGAAACTAAAGACTCAAGCTAGCTGTAAACTAGCCACTGATTTCTGAAAAGAGACCTTACAAGCAAGAAGGTGCTGAAAAGAAGTATTCCAAGTCATGAAAGTCAAGGACCTGTATCCAAGATTACTCTATCCAGCAAAGCTATCATTTATAATGTAAGGGCAGATAAAATGCTTCCCAGATAAGGTCAAGTTAAAGGAGTTAATCATCATCAAGCCCTTATTATATGAAATGTTAAAGGGACTTTTCTAAGAAATAGAAGAAGATCAAAAACTATGAACAGTAAAATGATAACAAAGTCACAACTATCAACTACTGAACCTAAAAAAACAGAAAGAAAACAAAAAGAAAACAAAAACTAAGCAAACAACTAGAACAGGAACAGAATCACAGAAATGGAGATCACATGGAGGGTGTTCAGTGGGGAGGGGGAGGGGGAAGAATGGGGGAGGTACAGGGAATAAGAAGCAAAATTAGTAGGCATAAAATAGGGGAGAGGTTAAGAATGGTATAGGAAATGGCGAAGTCAAAGAACTTATATATATGACCTATAGACATGAACTAAGTGGGGGAAAGCTGGACGTTTGGGGGGTACAGGGTGAAGGGGGGATAAAGGGCGAACACTGAGAAAACGGTAATAGCATAATCAATAAAATATACTTTAAAAATAAATTGTTGCATAGTATTGTATTCTATGGAGATATATGATGATGTGTTTAACCAATTCCCTATTGTTGGACATTTATGTTGTTTTCAGTTTATTACTCTTATAGAAAAAGCTGTGCTGAATATCTTGGAAATAAACCTTTACAGCTTTCGATTATGAGTTCTGTAGGATTAGTTCGTGTAAGTTGAATTGCTGGATTAAAGCGTATGTGGGCACTACGATCTGATTCCAATTCCATTCCAATGTGTGGGATTTTTCCTACATCTGGCAATTCTCAGACACCGGCTGGGTGTCCTGCGTTTCAGCTCAATTCTGACACTGTCTCCTTGGAAGACAGTGCCAGATCCCACAGGTTAAGGGCTCAGCGCCCCCAGACTGCCCCACTTCCAGTGCCAATTGCAAGCCTAGGTTGTCACCTGTGTTCTGGCCGACTGGCTATACGTCAGGGGCTCCCACACCCCGCTCCTTGTATTCGATTAATTTCCTAGAGTGGCTCACAGAACTCAGAGAAACATTTTACTGACCAGATTATCTGTTTATTATAAAAAGATACAATTTGGGAACAGCCGGATGGAAGAGAGGTGCAGGGAAGCTGAAGGGACGTCCATGCTCTCCCAGCACTCCCACAGGCTCCCCGACTGGAGGCTCTCAGAACCCCGTCCTGTCGGGTGTTTGTGGAGGCTTCACTACTTAGTTGTGATTGGCTAAATCCTTGGCCATTGGTGACTGAGTTCATTCCAGCTCCACTGCCGTCTTGGAGGGTGGGGCTGAAAGTTCCAAACTTCCAATCTCCAGGCTCGTTCCCCTGGCAACCAGCTTGTATCCTTAGGTGACCTAGGGGCTTTCCAAAAGTTACTTCATTAACATAACAAAAGACACCTTTACTAGTCTCTTCGCTTAGGAAATTCCGAGGGTTTCTGCAGCTCTTTGCTAGAACCAGTGAAAAGGAAATATATATATTTTATTAAAATCACAATATCACACAACCTTTGAAGTTTTTTTGGTTACTTGTTGATCGGTTGTGCCAATTTAAATCCTCGCCCGTAGTGTCTGAGATTGCCTTCTTTCCAGAACCTTCGACTAGGTATTATCAAAATGAAAAACAACAGTACCGTTTGCCACTTTCACTTTTGGTTTTGTGTTTTCTTACCAGGCAGCTCTCCTCTTCTTTTTTTTTTTTTAATTAAAAAAAATTTATTTACTTACTTTTAGAGAAAGGGGAAGGGAGGGAGAAAGAAAAGAAGAGAAACATCAGTGTGTGAGAGATACACTGATGATTGGTTGCCTGTCACACACCCGCAACTGGGACCTGACCCCCAACCCAGGCATGTGTCCTGACTGGGAATCAAACCAGCAAACTCTCACTCAGTTCACAGGCTGGTGCCCAATCCACTGAGTCACACCAGCCAGGGCAGGTTTTCTCTTCTTATTGACCATTTAAGTCTCAACGTCTCACTGTAACATTGAGTAATTGTCTTCACCCCACATTTCAGGCCATTTAAGTCTTAGCTACTAATGCTTGACAAAGCTAGTCGTCAGCATCAACACCAGCCACTTCCGGAAGTCAGCCCCAGCGTGCCCATACCCCACTCTCTGGCCGCGTTCAAACACCAGCGTGAGGGGTGAGTCTCTAGGGGCATGTGGCCTGCGGTGTACTACCTCCCACACTGCAGAGAAGCAGGAGCTTTATCCTGAGGATGGTGACCTTCTTCCTTCTGTCCTTGGCCAACATTCCTTAAAGGGCAGTACAAACTTTCTGCCTCCACTCCCAATCCTGTGAGGGTCTGCCGCAGTTGAAAAGTCAGTCAGGATTCCTAATTGCCAGACCCAGGGACTTCTTTGGGTCTTCTCTTCTTTCTTCTCTTCTCTCTTTGGCTTTTGATATTTGATTCTCCTTGGAAGGTATCTCGTCCAAAACCTGCATTTAGTTGTTCACACTCAGTTTCCTTTAATTCCCTTTATTTCTATTTATTTATTTATGTATGTATTTATTTATCCTCACTCAATGACATGCTTATTGATTTTAGAGAGAAGGGGAGGGAAGGAGAGAGAAAGGGAGAGAAACATTGATGTGAGAGAGAAACACAAATTGGTTGCCTCCTATACACGCCCCCGACAGGGACCAAACCCACAACCCAGGCACGTGCCCTGACCAGGAATCAAACCTGCAACCTTTCGGTTTACAGGATGACGCTCCAATCAACTGAGCCACACCAACCAGGGCTAAATTCCCTTTAAATACATGTGCCAACATTCCTCAAGTAATATCAGGTTATATTTCTCATCTCTTTTTGTTCATGCTGTGTGTTTACCACTCTCTAAAACTGTCGTCTGCAAACATTTTGCGCAGGCTCCTTGGCCACCTCAAAACCGACTGTCGGAGATGCACCTCACTGTCCCTCTGTCCTCCCCGGAACCAGCTCTCCCTTCCACGCGTCCTCTCTGAACAGAATCGCCACCTACCCACTGCTCCACGTCGAAACCTCAGAGGCACTTCTTTTTCTGCCTTCTGCCTTGCCTGTCAACATCCCGCATGTCATCGTGGGGCCATCTAGAACTGCACTGCAACCTCCTCATCCTTGACTCAATGAACGAGGCAATTTTCTATCCCATTTCCTGCTTCCTGATTCCCTGGGCAGAGTCTACCTTTCTGCCGCTGTCCTCCTAACAATGTAAACATGACTGAGTCCTTTCTCCCTGAAAAGAACCTCTTAGTGATTCTCATAGATGAAGCAGACCTTCCTAATCTGGCCACCGCCCCCCTTTTATGGCTCACATCCGGCACCTCTTCCTGCCCAGCCGCCAGCCCTCATTCCCAGCAGGTCCCAGCTCACCTTGTGCCCTCCCCGTGATGCCCTGACCTGGCCCCTCTGAACCCCTGAGACCTGGCCTGTCCTTTCCCCGGGATTACTCACTTCCTGCTCTCTGACCCTGAGCACCTTGGTCCTATCACGGGTAAAGCAGTTGTCACATTGTTATTCCAGTTAATCCCACGCCTTGTCCTCCTCCCCTGCCGGTTGATGAATTCGCAGTGGACAGGACCTTGCCTTGTTCATCTCTGTCTCTCCAGGGCTTACTTAGCACAGTGCCAGCACAGAGGAGTCACCGTATGAATGTTTGTTCCTCTAATGACCTCACCAAGCTTGCTCTGTAACTGGTATTTTTAAAAAAACAGATGCTAGACTCCTAGTGTTCTTAGTTTCATGTGACTGCAACCAAGAAAATATCGTATCAATTGATCAGTTTCCATATTGATCTAGGTTTTTGTTGTCATTCATTAGATACACATCTATATGGAGGGGTGGAGGCGTGCTCCTCGAAGTTCGTGTTTTCTGTAGTTTCATTACAAATTCAGAAACAGTGGATCTCCTGAGAGTCAAATGCTTACTTTCGTCTCCAAACAGGAAGTCAGATGGCAAATCAAAATGAAGACAATCCCAGTTAGCAAACAAAGTGAGCCAACATTTTTAGCAACTCTCTCACCATGTGCTTTGGGATTTTAGTCCCTTCCTACCAATTTAGAGAAAGGCATTGGCTCTTGGATGGCGCCTGGAGCAATCAGATGGGCCTTGGGGGCGTTAGAAGTCATGCCCAGCAGCTGGTGGGCCTTGTCGGGGAGGTACTTTGCCTCCCTGAGCCTCAGTGTCCTAATCTACAAACCAGAAGCGACGACCCTGAATTACAGGGTTGGCGTAAAGGTTAAAGGATGAGATGCCGTAGAGCACCGCTGGGGCCACTGAATGCGATGCAGCCATGGAGAGGTGTTGCCCGTTGCAGGACGTAGAAGTGAGCCAGGAAGTTCGTGCTCCAAGCAGGCTTACCCCTTGGCCAGTCCAGATAACATTGCGGCCTACCCGGCCCCGAGAGATGGCTTGATCACGGTTCCCTGGAGCTGGGCAGGTGTGAGGTGCTTAGCCACGTGAAGGGAATGCCCTCTTGCTTTAAAATTCAGTGACCAGGGAAGAGCTTTTTGGTGGTCCAGGTATGGTATTCAGGGGCTCTTTGAATCCCCTGGAGCTGTATCATTAATTTTATTTAAATCCTCACCTGAGGACATGCTTATTGATTTTACAGAGAGGGAAAGGGAGGGAGAGAAACATCTATGTGAGAGAAACATGGATTGGTTGCCTCTCATGCCAATCAAGGTATGAGAGGTCCCTGACCGGGACCAAACCCACAACCCAGACAAGTGCCCTGATTGGGAATCGAACTCGTGACCTTTCAGTTTACAGGATGACAGTCCAACCAACTGAACTGCACCGGCCAGGGCTGCATAGTTAAATTTATGCAAAAGTGCATTTTTCTGAGCAAAGAGGCCTTGGACTTTTCAGGTTCTCAGAGGAGTCTGTGACCTTAAAAATGCTAAGAACCAGTGGCTTGGAGTCCTACAAAATGGAAACATTCAAATGTGCGTTGTATTAATCTCCTAGGGCGTGAGTGCCGAGAGCAGAAGTCAGTCCCAGCCCAGATCCACCGTGAGCCTGTGGCGTGCCTCTGGACATCTACACAGAAAAATGAGACATCCTTGGCGTGGGAAGCAATTTGGCTTTTAATGCAGATGCCCTTGTTACAGGTCCTGTTCCATCAGGTACTGCCAGTTCCCACACTCAGACAGCGCTGTGCTGCCCGTAGGAGGCTGTGGCAGGCTCTGGAAGGCTCTGGAAGGATGCTTCTGGCGTGTATGTGTGTGCGTATCTGCCTGGATCCTGGGTGGCAGATGTTTGCACCAGCTGCTGGGGTGGGAGGTGCAGTCTGCGACCCAGGAACTTTATCAAAGAGAGCTACCCAGTGCTCCTTATGTAAATGAAAGGCAAGCCTGGGTCTTAGTAAGCTAGGGGTCTAACTGACCTCATTAAAACAAGCTGGGAGCTCTAGGTAGCTCGGCAGCTCTTACCGCAGATGTGAGGAGAGCCGAGATGACCTGTCCTGGAGGAACATGACGACAGGTGGGTAGGCGGAGGTGCTACCTGGGCGGCTTTTCCTCCCATCTCGTACCAGAGAAGCTTCTGCAGAGGGTCTCCTCTGCTGACCTCACAGGGACGTCCAGGGCACAGAAACACCCAGCCCTGAGCGCTCCTCAGAGGCCGAAGGGGAGTATTGATTGACAGTGAAGTGGGCCTGTCCGACACCCATTTCATTTTAACACACTGGGTTTGGTCAGGTGGGACGTTGTGTGGGGTTCCTCCTTGGCTGAACACGGTTCCAGATGGCCATGTGTTCACGCAGGAGCAGACTGATGCTGCCTTGGACGGGATCTCACTGCTCCTTGTACTGAGAGACGCTTCTGCTCTGAATGACTCAGCTTTCCGGGCCAGCGAGTGGAAGTCCCTTGTGCTCCTTGCTGAGGGAGAAAACGATGATGCTGGGAGATGTCAGCTCGAGTTGTCTTCATGCATATTACAGTCAGGATTTTTACAAGGAGTGTTTGATTGGCCATGGATGAATATTTATTTCCAAAGCCACCAAATGCTTCTCAAGGCAGCCTCCACACAGATTTTAATTGCTAAACCCACTTATTCTGACTCAGTGTCTGTTTGGTAAAATGTCTGGAGATCCACAAAGTGGGGAGAAGTGAGCGGGCCCAGATGCTTCCCTCTGACTAACAGAACGTCCACCCAGAGTTGGGAGGTGAGCAGCCTGCTGGCCTGTCAGAGGTGGGTGGGTTTCTCATGACTCTCATGTAAAGCCGTGCCCTATTGTACTAAAATCCTAATTTGTGAATAAGCATTAAATCAGTCGTAGGGTTGAGCTGACTCACTGCTGGTAACTGGGACAGGGTCTAAGGATGCCTTCATGTCACACGCAACTCAGGCAAGAGGAGGGAAGCAGACAAGGCCCAATGGGGGAACGTCCCGTGGCTTTTCTGATGCCATTGCTGCAGACAGTCGGGGCCCCCGGTTTACCTCTGCACTCATTCCCTCTGTCCCTTTAGAAGAATAGGGGTACGTACTCCCCACTGGGTCAGCCACTGGATCTCAGTGGAAATGCTTGAAGATCGGAGTTTTGGGCTTTGAGATCACACATCCAGCATCCAGTCTCTAGGACGGCCGTTGCAGCAAGAGGTTGGAAGGGGGCACATAGGGATTCGAAAAGTGGTTTCAGGACCAGATTTGGGTGCAGCCTAAAACTGTCAATGTTTGAAGTCAGCTTTGGGGTTGGGGGAGGAGATGATCTTTCCAGGTGCCGTGGGCCATTCTGCTGAATTTTGTGTTTCTGCCGGCTGGGAGCAAGCTGGTAACCTTGAACTCAAGTTCAAGGCAGCTCTCTTAAAGTGCTGCCGTGGGGAGCCCCTTGTGCCATCATGGGCATTTATGTCCTAGGATACTCAATATGTTACATGATTAATTCCAAGTGGTTCCTATGAAGATGTTCCGTGACAAATAAGGGATTACGGAGGTGCGTGTGGCTGAGGGCACCACTGGAGTTTCTTTTCATTAACAATTTGATTTGCATTCACTGATTGTATTACATTGATCAACCTTTTGAAAACCAGAGAATAAGGTTCTGAGGTGTCAGATTTCATGAAACATAATTTCCATAGAAACAGGGTAGAGGAATCCCAGAACGCAAGGTCCTGGAGAAAGGATGGGGTGGTGTGATGATGACGTAGAGTGGTAACCTAATGATTCCCCCTGGGGGGTGACTTTCCCCCAGGAACATTTGGCAATGGCCAGAGACACTCTGGTTGTCACTGAGAGGGGAGGCACCCGGGGGTTCTGGCATGTAGAGGACCGGGGTGCTGCTGAAGATCCTGTAACACAGAGGACAGCCACAGTGTAGAATTATCTGGTCCAAAACATCAACGGTGCCACTCTTGAGAAACTGTTTGTAAATGGCCCTCGAGCACAGCACTTGCGGGCACACGTTCTCTTCCTCCTTCCAGCTGCCTCTTGCATTTTATGTGTAGTGATCACCAAATGCTTTGGGAGCCTCGTTTTTGTGCCAGACACAGTGTTCGGCTGAGTGGGAGGCTAAAAGATGACTAAGACCGATTAGGGAGAAAGGACACGATCATTTAGTCTTTCCTTTTCTAGACAGAAAGCTCTCACGGAGAGTGTTGCATCTCTTGGACTTTTATGGCATTAGCGATGGTGCCTAAATGTGGCCTTTGTTCTCAACAAATGCCTGTGTGCTTTTGGGAGTGTGGGCAGGAGAGGCAGACTTCCCCGGCAGGCTCTGTGCTGTGATTTGGTTCTGGGGCTATGAGCTGTCCTACAGTGCTGTTTCGAAGGCTTCCTGGTTTCTTATCCGTGCAGCTCCCCGCTCCAAAGGGCAGACTTCTTTTAGTAACTGAGATGGACTCAGATGAGACCGAGAGTCTGGAATTCATTCTCTTGCTCAATAGTGATTATTCATGCTTGACTGCAGATTTCTGCTGAAAAGCCCCCACATCCGGCAGGAAGCCCTGCTCAGTGCAGAGTTCTTATGCAAAGGTGTCCTGGACAGGGAGCTTTGGAGAAGGAAAAAAATCATCTGGGCTGCTCACAGTTCCACCATTTCTATCTCCCTTGCTCGCACATTGAACCACAAGAGCTCCGTGGATGCGAAGGTTTGTTCCACAGGAGGAACTCAGGCTTTAGGGAGCTGGAGAAGCCAGCAGACGTGAACTCTTCCTGGCCCTGCCCTAACTGCAGCCCCGTCCCACCGAGGGCTACGTCCCCATTTCCACTGCACTGGAACTAGAACACTAGGGCAATTTCTTTGCTCATGAAATTACCGCATCCTGTCTCTTTATCATCACACATTAATAATCTGCATGTTCCATGTGGAGGAGTCCAGAGTGGAGTGGAAAATGCTGGGGTCTGCAGGTCAAATATATAACCTTCACACACGCATGTGCTACTATTTTTAAATTATGTGGTGCTGCTATTTCTAAACCATAGGGATTAATTGAGGTGCTGAATTCCGCGAGTGAATTGTCATTCCCTTGCTACGCCCGCCTCAAACCACAGCTGATTTTGACTCCGTCTCCTTGCCTGCTTCCACTCCCTCCCCATTTTCACCTCGTCAGTCAGGATCCAGGTCTTGCCAATCACTCCATAATCTCATGTATGTTTCCTCTCATCCCCACCGTTGTCACCCAAGTCTGCCCTTTGCCACTCCGCCACTCAGCTGCCCACCTGATCTGTTACTGAGGTTCCATTCCAATCACTTCACACACTGCCACCAAGTAAATCTTCCTGGTCATCCACACATTTCCTTGGCTTAAAAATATTTAGGACCCCAATCTCCTTCACCTGGTATTCAAAATGCCCCTCAGTCTGGCATTTAGAACCATCCTGAGCACAAAATGCAAGTCGCCTTATCATTTCCATGGTCTAATATTTTAAAAATAAAAACAAGGTTTAAATTTCCTATTAACTTACCAAATAGTTTATAATTACCATGTAGAATTATTTGACATTTTATCATACCCTTCAGAATGAAAGTGTTCAATAAACGTGTATCTACTACGTGCAATGGTATCATGGACTGCAATGAATAGAAGAATTCTTTAATTTTGCTCAGATTTCATATTTTTTAAAATATTTCATTTATTTATTTTTAGAGAGGGAAAGGGAGAAAGAGAAGGAAACGTCAGTGTGTGGTTGCCTTTTGAGGGCCACAGGTTGGGGACCTGGCCTGCAACCCAGGGATGTGCCCTGACTGGGAATCGAATTGGTGACCCTTTGGTTCTGTTTTAGTGCTCAATCCACTGAGCCACACCAGTTAGGGCATGTTTCATATTTTCAAAGAATAGGTGTTCACCTTTTATTCTCTTTAAGTAAGTTGCTTAAAGCCCACAGTGTTCTATAGATCGTCGTGCACCAGAGAGTTCAGGAACAGCCTGCGGATTTTGACCGGGCCAGCGATATTTCGCCATCTCTCTGCGTGGCTTGGGGTTTGTAGAGCAGGGGAAAAGAAGCGCGTCCAAACAGGACCTGCGGCTCCCCCTCGTGGGCAGTGGCGAGAAAACATGCGGGAAGAAAAGTTGCTCTGTGCTAGCCAGTATTGTTTTATTGAAAGAAAATCCAAGAAACAAGATCTGTGAAATATGTATGGTTTGAGGCAGAGCTGTATTTGTGGGTGTGTGAGTGTACTCCGGATAATTAAAATATCAAATTTTAAACGATGGTTTCATTGTTTGTCTATAGTGAATTTTTCCACCAGAACAGTTTACAAAGAACAAACTGGTTTGGGTGTCTCCCCGACCCTTGCCACCCCATCCCCACCCCCACCAGACTCCCCTCTTCAAGGTGAAAAGAGGAGCAGGTTGACCCAGAGGGGGTCGTGGCAAAGGCTCCTGCTCTCCACAGAGGCTGGCAGGCAGGCAGGCACTTCAGTTCACCCAGCCTCAGATGGGCCAGCCCTCCAAGGGCCCAGAGTCAGCCTGGGGGGTGGCACAGAACACTGGGTCTCTGGTTCCCTTCCTGTCCACTCTGTCTTCTGCTGGTTAGCCAGCCCACTGGGCCTCTCAGCCTGACCCCAGGCCACCGGCCGGTACACATACTGGCCTTTTATGCCTCCCCTTCTTCCAACTAGACATGGGGTGTGGAGGACAGGGCCCAGCTTGGAAGTGACTCCCCCAGAAAGGGGTGGGAGCAGAATGGACAACGACGACCTTGTCTAATTACCACAACTTGTCATGGATGAAGTGCACTGAGCTTTTGGCAGAGTCAACCTCTGTGAGTGCACCATGTGGTCCTTAATTTGACAGCAGACAGACAGATGAATATATCTGATCCAGAGAACACTGGAGAAGTCCCTGCTAGGGGCACACCTCTTCGCTTGGCCAAACCTGGCCTGTCTTCCTGGTTTTATCTTAGGGGTCGTTTACCATAGGAGGCCCCCCTTGAAGTGACCCGAGGCAGGGTGAAGTGACTCTCCCCCATGCGCCCTAGCACCCGCCTA
>PVKM010019662.1:0-24026 GCA_004027735.1 Carollia perspicillata
CTTGGGTGTCAGGTACTCTGCTTAATGTCCAGAGGTTCTAACAGTGAACAAGACATAGTCCTTTCCCTCAAAGGGCTCATAGTCTGCTTCTTACATTCTTGACCTACTTTGAATCTCCAAGGGCATAAATAACCTGCTGTAACTCAGCAGAAGGCAGATAGCTCCTATAGTATTAGCAGAAGTTGGGGAATGGGTTGGGACCTGGGGAATGTTGGAATGGTTCTAGAAACAAAAGCTTGGGCAGTGATTATTAGAGGGAGAGGGAAATCATTAGAAGTAGTATCAATGGATAGCCACAAGGATTTTTCCCTTGCAGAGGATTATGGGAAAGGAAGTTCTGGGGTATAGAGCTAGGAAAGCTGTACTAGTGACACGCCATCATTATGGTATTCAGCGTAGCGGTTAACCCTGAAAAGTGCCCCTTTAAAAAATGTCATGCAGAGCTTAAAGGAAGATTTTGATGTGTGATACACATCAGCTCTTATCATGGTGAAAGGCAAGAGACCCTTCGGTTTATTCTGTTTGGCTAAGATGATAATGGTTTTGTCATGGCAATTTAATAGGGTTTCCATTTTGTAAATTTTTCCAGCAGTATAAACATTTTAAAGATAATAGCTATGTTTCTAGGATAGGATACTTCTGCAATCTAACATTTTGCTTGAAACATGTTTGTTGGTATTAAAAATTACAGATTTGTTGAGATATAATTCACATACCATACAATTTACCAATTCAGTGATGGTTTTTAGAATATTCATAGAGTTGTGTGTTGATTTGTTTTTGGATCTTCCTGGTTTCCCAAAGGAATTGAAGGTGCCTGTGATGTGTCATTGCTTCTGGTTTTGAAAATATTTGCTAGTCTTGACTTGTCAGTAAATAACCGAATCATAACATCACCCATAGATGCTTTCAGCAACTTAAAAGGATTTAGCATTTATGGAGCAGAGTTTATTAATTAAACCTAGATAGATCATTAGTAGCAATAAGATGTCATGCTAGTTCTCCTTACTTGAGGTTCTGAGACACCACTGATAGCACCATAAATGCTGTGGAATGGCCAAGATTACCTGAAGTTGTTTCATTGGGAGTCTTCATGGTGTGTCAGGAGGTTGAGTTTTGTGACAGTGCAGAAAGGTTTTAAAACCCTCGCTCTAGAGCCATATAAACTTGGCTAGTTGAAATAGTTGTTTAAGCCAGTAGATTGTGTACCCGTAGCCTTCCTTTCCTACTATATTCCCTCATACCCACTGACGCTACATGGCCAAGATTTTTTCTGGGATAGTTTCAATTTTATATTCTATGCCATTGTTCCTTTAAATTATCAATCATGGAGGTTCTAATATTTTGGTGTCAGAATTAGATTTCTCAGACTGCTTCCAAAATCTTAAAGTAGGACAGCAATCTCGTCTCTGATCATTTCCTCAAGTCTCCTGTCATGCCCGGTCCGTCTGGGTTTCCTCCTGATATACCTAGGCCTGCTAATAGCACTGCAGTTCTCCGAGTCCGTGAGGTTGGAAGCCTCAACAGACTTTCCCTTGTCTCTTTGCATTCTATATCTTCTTTACCACTTCTAATTTTACTTGACATACAGCTGACAGTTCTGTCTTAATGACCTGTACAAATTTCCATCTTATTATAGTTATTTGTGTGCATGTCTGCCGCTCCCACAGTAACCCTCTGAGATGCTGATCAGAGTTTTGTTCATCCTCTGGTAGAGCCTTACTCCTTGTCTCACGTGTAGTAGGTGCTGATTAAATATTTATTGGATGAATGAAAGGCTACTTAGAAAAGTGATAGAGTGCTAATAAGGGTTTGGGACGATTTAGTCCACTTGTAGGAATCCGGCAGGGTGTAAAGAAGTTATTAAACAGGTAAGCACATTTTCAGGCATGTTGAACAGGATGAGTAGTAGAGAGGAGAGCTGGGACCCTGGGAGACCAAGGAAACTGTTGCGGGACACAGAATGTGAAGTGATGAAGGCCTGGTAGAGTGAGACCGAGCAGAAGGTGTGGGAAGGAAGGGGACACATCTGAGAGACAGGACTCTGTGATGGATTAGGTAAAGGATGGGAAGGAGAGGAAATAGTGTAAATTAATGCTAGTAGCTCTAGCTTTGGAAACTGAAATTTTATTCCTATTAATCATGAATTTTTGCTGATTCTAAAGAACTCAAGCTACTCAAATACTCCTTTAGATTACCGGAGCAAAGCAGAATACTCATGATTTTCTCTTGAAATGCTACTGCCTCTTGTAGTGTGAAAGTTCAGTGTATTGCCCAGTGGCTAAAAGATTACAAAGAAGTTCTAATTTAATGAGAATTGCTACTGTTAGACGAACAGTTTAAAAACCTCGGTGTACCCTGGCTGGTATGGCTCAGTGGATTGAGCACAGGCCTGTGAACCCAGAGGTCACTGGTGAACCTGGTCAGGGTATATTCATGGGGGCCAGGTCCCCAGTTGGAGGTGTACGAGAGGCAACTCCCATCAATGTTTCCCTCTCTTACCCTGTCTCTAAAAATAAAGAAGTAAAATCTTTAAAAAAGTAATAAATAAATATCTGTGGTGCTGTTAGCTTTTCAAAGTAGGGGAGTGCTGGAGGAAGATCTGCGAACGGGTTCCAGGGATTTAACTACAGCACCCAAAGGGTCAGGGGATGTGGTGGTAACTTTTCTGTAGGAGAGTGTGGGAGAGGAGAGATGAATCCCCTTACCTAACATCTTATCTTGGAAGGTATGTTAGCTTCTCTGTTTTCCATTTTATGATGGATTTTGCCTCCATTGGGAGAATCAAGGGGCACGTGGCCCAGGGAATATGGACTTGGATTTGTTTGTCTCCACTTAGGGCAGTTCCTAATGAAGTATAAGGCATTATTGGAAGTGTAAACTCCGGGCTGATCTGTGGCATACAGTCTGGCCCTCAGTAAAATACCATGCGGGCAAGCCCACTCCTCCCACTCCACCCTGGTAGACGCTGTCTTCTGTCCCACAGTGGTCTTCCCAGACTTTTTCCATTTGTCTGCCTGGGGAGCTTGTCCCCTCTTTTCCTCCAGTGCCTGCCTCTCTCTCTAATCAACTTTATTGAGGTATAATGTACATGTAATACAATTAACTGATTTAAAGTATACACTTTAATGAATTTTGACAAATACATTCTGTCATGTAATCACCACCACAAACAATGTATCAGGCATTTTGCCTGGCTGGTATAGCTGAGGGGATTGAGTGCCAACCTGCAAACCAAAGGGTTGCCGATTCAATTCCCAATCAGGGCACACGCCTGGGTTGCGGGACAGGTCCCCAGTTGGGGGTGTGTGAGAGGCAAAGGATCGATGTATCTCTCACACATTGATGCTTCTCTCCCTCTCTTTCTCCCTCCCTTCCCCTCTCACTAAAAGTAAAAAAATAAAAAAATGAAACATTTTTATCAGCCTCAAAAATTCTCTTGTGCTTACTTTCTTCTCTTTTTCAGATTATTTAGAGAGTTTACTGGAGTTATGTTTGCCCACCAGAGTAGAGAGAAGAGTCGTTTTTAGAAATACATGTTACAGTTCCACTTTAGCCCAACTAACAGAGATACTTAACACAGAGGCCTGACCTTGGGAATCACTCCTGTGCAGTGTCACTGCCAGTGAGAGGTGGGGATAGATGGAAAAGGAGTTGGGGTGGCTGATTTCACCTTTCCTTGGCGTACTTACCGCTTTACCCTTCTTAGTGGTGTCTGCATTTGATGTCTTGTTTGCTTAGGTCCTTAGTGTACTAATGTCCTTTGGTCAGTTTGCCTTTTAACAGTTTTCATCCCCCATCTGCCTTGGCTGTGATGTCAGCCTGGGTTTGTGCTGACACCGATTTCTGCCCTTTGCAGAACCTTGTCCCTGCCTTCCTGCCTCCTGCCTCCTGCACTTCTCTGCTAAGTCCTCTTAAGTTGGAAGTCTCCTCAACCAGTTAGTGGAGGCTTGTTGCCAATTGTAGAATTTAGGGATGATATAATTATGTTTTGATTTCAAAATAATGACTCCAAACTTGATTGAAATCAAGGGAGAAATGTGTGATCCCCCGCCAAATATTCATAGGGACCAGCTATCCACCTCCTTTGGCCTATGAGCTGCTGTGGCCAAAAAACATGAGCAAAATGCTAGACCAGAGGGAGACTTGGCACAAAAAGGACAAGTTTTGCCTGTCCTTGGTCACTCATATAAAAACATGTGTTGTCCTGACTAGGAATTAATTCTGTGCATGTGTGTGGTGGGGGTGGTTTCTGCATTTGAAACATATACCGTGAAACTAGAGAATTTTCAATGATTAGGGCAGTGAAGAGACAAGACAGATTAAAAGGGTAGAACTCTTTGGTTTAGAAAGATGAAGGTGAGCTGGGAATATATTTAACCAAGAATAGAAGTTTCTAGCATCAAATCTCAGTTCAGTAGGGATAGTTGTTAGATCTTGAAATAAATAAGTCATTTAAAATGAATTTCTGCCTTAAAAATTAAGTTTACATTTATGAAATTCATTACTTCATATTATGATATCAGTTAAGATGTAGTACATACAAGAAGGGGACCCAAAAAACACCGGAATTATCTTCCGGAGGGCAGGTCCCTTGTAGTACAGGCTTCCCCTTCTAGGTGAGTGTTCTAGGAGCCCATCTGTACCAGTGGACCAGCTGGTGTTGCTATGAAAGGTTGCATTTTGTTTCAGTGAAATCTTTTTGAAGGTTCAATGCATTTTCCTATTTCATGGTGGGTGATTTATGAGCACACCTGACCACACCGATATGAGTGTTCAGCAGTTTTGACAAAAAAACAGCATGACCTCCCTGCCATGACCCACCCCCCTTATTCACCCCATCTCACACTGAGTCACTTTTTTTTGTTTCCCTGGGTGAAAAAAGTCCTCAAAAGGGACTTTTGCAGATGTGGAAGAGGTGAAACAAAAAACAGCAGAAGCACTAAAAGTCAAAATCGATGAGTTCAAAAACTGTTTTGAGCAGTGGAAACAACGTCTCCATAGGTGTATTACATCAAATGGAGAGTAGTTTGAAGGTGACTGAACTAAATACAATTTTTTTATATATAAGTTCTGTTTTGGGGGGGTTCCCCCTTGTAAAGGGAAGGTTCTGAATAATTCATAAATGATAGTTCTGACAAACCGATGTACCTAACCTCTCTTTGACAGTGTGAAACAGTTTATTAGCTAGAGCTGCTTTAGTTGGAAATAACAGAAACCCAGCTCCAAGCCAAAAAAGTATCTTATTTGCTTATGTGACCAGGAAGTGGAGGCATGGAGAGATTTGAGGCTCAGAAGTAGTCTCTGGGGCTCTCCGCCCCTGGCTCTCCTCTGTCCCATTGTGCTGTCTGACACGGGTTCTCTCCTCAGGACAGCTCTTTTTGAGATGAAAAAGATGGTCTGGTGGCTGCAGACCTCATGATCTTCTAGCTCTGGACCTGGAAGAAGAGAGCTGGTGAATGAATTCTGGTTGCCTTTGCTTGGGGTCACGTGCCCCCCACTTCACTGTGTTGTGTAGGCATGTGGGGAAGAATACCCTGACTGGTCAAGTCATGCTCACCTCAGAGGGGAAGACGGAGCATCATGTCTGACAGTCCACTCAGACCAGGTGGGGGAGTTGGAAGCTTCTCCCCATCATAAGGAATAGTACTGTTAGACAAAACAACTATCCTGAATCGATGTCCACTGTGAACAAATCACCAAAAATGACAAAGTGCTTGAATTCTGCCCCTCCTTTTCTGACCTTTGAGCAGAGAAGATTGAGATAGTTTTGCAAAACCGAGAGAATATTGAATATCTTTTCCTTAGAAAGTCATTCTGAGCCCTGGCTTGTGTGGTTTAGTGGATTGAGTGCTGGCCTGTGAACCAAAAGTCCGAGGGTTCAATTCCCAGTTATGGTGTATGCATGGATTGTGGGCCAGGTCCCTAGTTGGGGGCATGCGAGAGAAAACCGATCGATGTCTCTCTCACACATTGAATGTTTCTCTCCCTCTTTTTCTCTCTCCCTTTCCCTGTCTCTAAAAATAAAGAAATAAAATCTAAAAAAGAAAAAAAACAAAAAAAAATCATTTTGAATTAAAAAAAAGTCATGGAAAATCCATACAAGCATATGTTATTAAAAGCATGTCAGACATTGAAGATTTGGGAAGCATCTTGCATTGTCTTAATTAGGGACTTCTGATCTCTTCCAGCCCTGTTTCCTCAGCATTTTATTTCCCCTGCTTTTCTTCACACCCTTGCTTGTTTACATTCTTCTCTTCCCCATTTTCACCTAGAGATAAATTGCAAAATTTCTTATTATTCCTTTTTGACTGTCCAAATTATCACTTGAATTCATCTTCAGTGCAATATCTTTCTCTGCTCTTACCTTCCACCCTGTCATCTACTTTTTGATGCTCTTGCAACTTTATTTCATCCAGTCACCCCTAATGCTCTGTTGTACTTTGCTATTTATTAACTTAGATCAAAAAGGGTACTTCATTTCCTCAACTCTATGTACTTTTGCTTTGTTACCACTCCCTGGATCCAACATCACAATAGGAAGTAATTTCACATGAGTTTGCATAAATCACTTTCCCTGTGCGTGTGTATGTTTTAAACAATTAAATGCTCGTGTTGGACTAATTTTTAGACTAGTTAGTCCAGATTAGGTAGAACTTAGTTATTTAGCTTACCATGTCATCTCTCTTTAAAACATTTTTGTAGTACTACTGAAAATACTTTTATGTAGGATTGATCTCTCTATGCTCAAGCTTACTTCTAGTTTGACAAGTAGCATGCTCAGGTTGGGAGCAGAACTCCTGGAGATATTGTCCCTGAAATCAGGAAATGTGTATCTTAATAATAAGGATTTGGGTCAAAACCTGGATTAAATTTTAATTATCTCTCTCTATATATATATATTAATTTTATTTATTTATTATATTTTTAAAGATTTAATTTATTTATCTTTAGATGATAAGGGAAGGAGAGAGAGAAATATCAATGTGTAGTTGCCCCTCGTGCGTCTCTTGCTGGGAACTGGCCTGCAACCCAGGCATGTGCCCTGACCAGGAATTGAACCGCAATCCTTTGGTTCACAGGCCTGCGCTCAATCCACTGAGCTACACTAGCCAGGGTCAATTTGTATATTTTTAAAGGTCTTATTTTAAAAATGAAGAGTTAAATCCACTGGAGCTAATTCTGTATTTTAACCTGTTCTTCTTGTTTATACTCAATTTTTTCATTGTAAACCAAGATTTTTCAACCTCTGCACATATTAGGCTACATAATTCTCCCCTCTCCCATCCCTGCCCTGTGCTTGTCCTGTGTATTTTAGGATTTAGCCAAACCTAACCTTTCTGTGCTAGATCCATTAGTATCCCCCACTCCCACTTGTGGCAACCAGTCATGTTGTCTACAGATATTTGGAAATGTTCCAGGGTGGGGGGCGGGGGGATCAAAGGCCCCTCCCTCTACTCCCTCCTCCCACCCTGAGAACTTGTGCTTTAGACCTTAAGACTTAGACAAGGTTAAGAAAAAGGTGGAAAGGGTTAAAAACAGCAAAAGACTGATTGAAAAAAATTTAAAAAATAATTGACGTTTCAGTTAATTTTTCTGCTTAAAGAAATTATATATTGTAGACAATTTGAAAAATACAGAAACATATAAAAGAAGAAAATTGAAGTAGTCTTTCCACCGTGAGATCATTATTGTCAACATTGATTTGCTTCCTTAAGTCTTTTATCTATATTTGTAATGGTAATTTTTATTTTATTTTTTAATTTTATTGATTATGCTATTATAGTTGTCCTGATGTTTTCCCCTTTGCCACCCTCTACCCAGTGCCCCTTACCCTGCCTCAGGCATCTCTGCGTCATCGTTCATGTCCATGGATCATGCATATAAGTTCTTTGGCTTCTCCATTTCCTACACTGTACTTTACATCCCATGGCTATTCTGTAACTACCTATTTGTACTTTTTAATACCCTCACCTCTTCACCCGTTCTTCCCCTACCCCTTCACATCTGGTAACTACTTTTCTCTTGCTGTTTTTAAGAATCTCTCTTTATTTTTAACCTTTGGCCTTTTCATTATGGTGTGTCTTAGAGTGGGTCTCTTTGCATCCATCATAATTGCAACTCCCTGTCTTCCTGGACTTGCATTTCTAGTTCCTTCACTAAATTAAGGAAGTTTTCTTTCACTATTTTTTCAGATAGATTTCCAATTTCTTGTTCTTTCTCTTCTACTTCTGGTACCCCGATGATGCGAATGTTGGACCTCTTGAAGTTGTCCCAGAGGCCATTAATACTATCCTCATTTTTTTGGATTCCTTTTTCTTCTTGTTGTTCTCTGTGGTTGCTTTTTTCTTCCTTATGTTCCAAATCATTGATTTGATTCTCAGCTTCGTCCACTCTACTGTTGTTTCCCTGTGAATTGTTCTTTGTTTCAGTTAGTGTATCCTTAGTTTCTGACTGAATCTTTTTTATGCTATTGAGGTTCTCACTAAGTTCCTTAAACGTCCTTATAACCAGTGTTTGAGCTCTATATCTGGTGGATTGCGTATCTCCATTTTGTTTAGTTCTTTCTCTGAGGTTTTGATCTCTTCTTTCACTTGGGCCATGTTTCTTTGTCTCCTCATTTTGGTAGCCTCCCTGTGTTTGTTTCTGTAAATTAGGTAGAGCTGCTATAACCCCATCTTAGTAGTGTGGCCTAATGTAGTAGGTGTCCTGTAGGGTCCAGTGGCACAGCCTCCCATATCACCCAAGCTGGGCACTTGAGGGGTGCCCTTTATGTGGGCTGAGCACACCCCCCTCTTGTAGTTGAGCCTTGGTTGCTGTTGGCAGATCAATGGGAGGGATTTACCCAGGCTAGTCAGTGGCAAGGACTGGCTGTGACCACTGACCACCAACCTCTGCCCTCCACGGAGGATCAGCTGTGCAGGGACAGGGTGGTGGTGCTCCAGCAATGCCTGTAGCTGTCCACTGGGTGCACTGGGCCTTGGGGTTTCCCAGGTGGTGCAGGCCAATGTCAGCCCCCACCTGTGTTTTGCCCGGGGCACCCTGCCTGAGCTATAGAACAATCTGAGATGGCTGCTACTTGTTCTGGGCTCAAATTGTCCCAGGCAAAGCCAAGCTGTGACTCTAATCTGGCTGCCAGTAGGGCTCAATTGAAGCCAGCTGTTGCTCATTTGATAGGATTTAGGAGCCAAGACCATTCATTTTTATGCAAAACCTCCTTGGGTGAGCCCGTAAATTGGGTGGGACAGAGCCTCTGGGGATCTCTAAGGCAGGACAAACAGTGTTAGCCAGGTTGATGTAGTCTCAGATATGGCACCAGTTTACTGGTTCGGTGCAGGGAGGGTTTAGCAAAGGGATAATGGCCTCTGCTGGCCTTGATGCCAGACACTTCAGTTTCTCCCTGTGTGTCACTGGTGCCTTTCAAGCTGCTTTGCTACCCTGGTGTTGGAGCTTAGAGGGAGTGAGTCTGAGTAGGTGAGACTGTGTGTGGGTTCTCTAAGAGGAACTGCTCAGGGCTCCAGAAGTTTCTTCCACCAACTCAATCCCTGCTGGTTTTTGCAGCCAGAAGTGGGGACTTATATTCCTGGCACTAGAATCTCTCTGGGTCTGGGACTCCTCATCCTGGAGATATCCCTCCCGAATTTTTATCCACGTGGGTGTTGCACTAACCCGTTCCATGTCTGCACCCCTCCTACCAGTCTAGATGGGTATGGTTTCTTTAATTCCTTAGTTGTCAGACTTCCATTCTACCTGATTTTTAGTTGTCAGACTTCCATTCAGTTTCATTTCTGATGTTCCTGAGTGATGGTTGTTCTGTATTTTAGTTGTAATTTTGATGTGGCTGTGCAAAGAGGTGAGCCATGCCTGCCTATGCTGCCATCTTGACCAGAATCCCCCTATAGTTTTTTAAACTTAACATGTATTGTGAGGATTTTTATAATATTAAGTAGTCACTGAGAATGTTTTAATGGCTGCATAATATTCTATCATTTGGATGTACCATAATTTATTTACTGCTGGGCATTTTCACTACTATAAGAAATGTACTATGATGAGCATCTTTGCACATAAATCTTTGCTTGAATTAGTCAGTTTCAGTCAATTTTAGATTCCAAGTGTCCCTGGTAAGGGTTGGCATTTACATTTATGCAGTGTAGGGTGTTCACATTTATTTCATTTTAAAAATAGCACTTTTTATGTACATTGCTTCAGGGCTAAGATGACCAGATGTCCCATTTCTGTGAGATGCTTCTGCCATCCAGTACTTTTACTCTGTTTGAGAAATTCTCTTAGAGTAGAAATATATATATTTATTTCAAAATTTAACTTTTTGGAAAGAAAAAACAATTGAATTAGAAATAATTTTAAAAAGAGGGGAAAAAAATCCCATGAAGCTACTGTCCTAAGAGTCTAAACAGTGTAAGTTTAACTTAAAAAATACCTGAGCCCTGGCTGGTATGGCTCAGTGGATTGAGTGCTGGCCTGTGAACAAAAGGGTTGCCGGTTCAATTTCCACTCAGGGCACATGCCTGGGTTTCGGGCCAGGTCTCCAGTAGGGGGTGCTCAAGAGGCAGCCACATGTTGATGTTTCCCTGTTTCTCCCTCCCCTCTATCTCTAAAAATAAATAAATAAAGTCTTAAAAAAGCACCTGAAAAATGCTGTATTGTCATTTCATTGCAGATGACTTGTCCTCTTAATTAGAATAAAGTACCACTTGCATGGAGTGGTCAGGATGAGTTTGCTTTCAGTGGGCAGTCAGGAACCCAAGCGACCTTCAGCATCAATAGCTGCTTTAAAACAACTAGGATAGACAAAAATATATACCCAGTGCTAAAGATAGCACCCTAGAAAGGACTTTTTATAGTGTGCAGAGGAATTTTGAGATTTGTGAGGCCTGCAGTTCATTGCCGTGTACAGCAGCCCTCCTTCAGGACTGGTAGCCACAAATGTGGCAGAAAGTTGATTGTATGGATACTTACCGTATTTTTCGGGACATAGGATGCACCTAGGTTTTAGAGGAGGAAAATAGGGGGAAATTTTTTGAGCATCCTTGGGAGTTTCTTTGCTTTTCTTTCTCCACTAAAACCTTGATTTTTACCTTATTTATTTTTCATTTGTTTTCTTCTAAAAACTGTAGCTTGCATAAATGCATGACTCCATGACAGCATCATTATGAAATAACAATGGATAAAATTTACTGAACCCTTACTGTGGACTGGGTTCTATTTTGAGGGCTCTGTTACAACGGTTTCCTTCCTTGGTTCCACATCTCCCAGTGTCTGATAGAGAGGCAGTGTGTCAGGGACATGAACTCTGCACTTAGAGCTGGAATTCTGGTTTGAGTCCTGGATTTACTATTTATTTTTTATGTAACCTTGACCAAACTACTTAACTTCTCTGCTTCAGTTTTCTCATTTTTATAATGGGGATACTAATACCTACAGTATGTGGTTTTAATGATGATTAAATTATTATATAAAAATGGTTTGAATAGTGGCCAATATGTACTGTGCACTTATGAATGTTAGCCGTTATTATTATTGCTTTTGGGGTTATAGCTGTCATTTTCCTTTCTCTCGGGCTGCTTTGTCTTCATAAGCTCACCTACCTCCTATTGCCCCTTAGATATTGATGTTCCGAGGCTCTGTCTTTGACCCATACTCCTTCCCACTGTGGCCTAATCTGTTCCTGAAGATTCAAGTACCAGCCCTGTGCCAAGGACTTCCAAATCTCTGTTTCTAACCTACTTGCTCTCCCTACAAACCTAAGATCCTTACAAGCAACTGCCTTATGGACATTGTTACAAGCACCTCAAACCTAATATATTCAAAATTGAATTCATCATTTCCTCCATCCCTCTTCATGCCACTCTACCCTACTTAACCCATGTGTCTTAGTTTCCTCATCTATTGTATGGGGTAATAGTAGTATCTACTTCATAGGGTTGTTATGAAAATTAAATGAGATAGTTCATAACAAGGACTTAGAATAAAGCTTGGTACCTGTTAAGAAATGTTAGCCACTATAATTATTGTTACTTATATTCCTTATCTGGTGAAATGCATCAACATCCATCCATTCATCCAAACCCAAAACTTAGAAATCATCTTATTTATTCCCCCAACCCAAACTAATCAGTTAGCATTTCCTGGTACAATTCTTACACTACTTGAGCCATATATAAATATATGTGTGTGTGTGTGTATCTATACATATATATATATACACATGCATACATACATATATACATACATACATATTTGGATTCCTAAACAACTTTTGGTCTTACTTCCTGTAATGTATTTTTTATTCTGCTATCAGAGTTACCTTCTGTATGTAATGCACATATCTGATCATGCTGCTCACTCTCAGGCTTGAAATTTCTCAGTGATTCCCCAAAGGATTTTGTCTTGAGAATAAATTTGTTTGTGTAGCATGTCTCAAACTTTGATGTCCTTTTGTATCGCCTAAGAATCTTGTTAAAATGGAGATTCTGATGTAGGTCTGTGATGGGGCCTAAAACTGCATTTCTAGCAACTCCCAGACGAGGGCGGGATTGAGGACCACACCTTGAGTAGTGAGGCTGGAAAGCACAGGACTCTTCCTACCCTGCCCTCACCCTGGGCCTGCTTGATTCCTTGTGTTCCCCTGTTGGCATGCAGGTCTTCATTTTAAAGTCAAGAGCTCTTCACATTGCTTCCCCCTGCTTTGCAGCACTCCCCTTGCCTGGCTTTCTCTACTCTGTTCATGAATGAGTTCTTCTGGACCCCAATCTGGTTAAGATGCTGCAACTGTGTGTTCATATATAGCACTGTTTGCCTCTGTTCTCATACCACACTGCACTGTGGTTGTCTCTTTCCCCAGTGCTTCTCTGAGTCCCTTAAAGACGGGAAATATCTCATTTGTTTGTTTTGTATTGATAACAACTGTGTTGAACTATAATTCACACACCATACATTCACTTAAGGTATATAACTGAATGGTTCTCATCTGTTTTTTAACCCAGTGTCTAGACCAGGGTCCTCAAGTCCATGATTGAGTGGATGAATGAATGAAATGACATTACAGTACCATTGTAAAGTTTTCTCCAAATCTTCCTCTCCATGTCTGAATTTTTGGGAGTTTAGCATGTCAACATTCGTATTATCTTATTTATTCATCAATAACTCTTCATGAGCTTCCTCCTCTTACCCCTGTTTTTGGCACTAGGGATGGGAACCACTTTATTCTTCTGTTGGTCCATTTTACTGCATCATTATAGTTAACTTTCCTCTGTTCTCCAGGGCTTCCCGTTCTCTTTTCAACCCATGCTGCAATGAGTAGTACTGACCCAAAGCACAGATCTTAACATGCTGCTCCCCAGCTCAAAACCCCTGACTGGTCCCTGACACTCTCTTCCTCCTGCCCTAATTATCTACTATAGAATTAACTCATTTGTTAGCATGACATTCAAGATTGTGATGATTTTTTTATCCATATTAACTTGGCTTGATCTCAAATTTACTGAATGTAGTAATCATCTGGAGTGCTTTGAAAATGTAGATTCCTTGGTCTTGCCTCCGGAGACTCAGAGCCAGTGGGTTTGGGAGCCCAGGAATCTGGATTTTTAACCAACACTATAAGGGATTCTGATGCAGGTGATCTGTGGAACTCCATTCTGTGATGCCGAACCAACCTTGCTGCTTGGGCCTGTGTTCTAGTTTTGCTGGACTTTGAACTTTGTTCGCCACGCTTCTCTCTTGCCAGAATCCCCCACCTAGTAAATGCTCAGTGAAAATTCCTTGGATCGAACTATTTGTTGAGTGGTGGTGCTAAGACTTTTTAAAATCGTAAGATGATGATACTGTAGTCATATTATTAGTCACTTCCCCACCCGACTATCCTTAATGTTTCACTTTTACTAGAATATGTGAGAAGACCTGGCGCATGGTAGTGACCCAGTAAACCTTTTTGCTATTTATAAAGGCAACTGGAAAAACTGCATCCCTTCTATTAAAACTTAATTGAGAGTCTTCTGTGGTGAAAGACGTTCCATTACCTTTGCTAATAATAGGTGTGAAATAGTGTAAGAAATGACTTGCAGAATTACTTGGGGAGTTATTTTTCTTTAAAAAAATTAAAAACTATAATAAATATTCAGTGTGGAACTTTGGAAAACTTAGAAATGTAAAAGGAAAAATTGTGTGTAATCCATTACCCTCAGATACTCTTAATATTTTGATGTCTGTCTTCCTGGTCTCTTTTCTACATATATACTCTAGCAAAATAGGATTTTTTGTACGTACTATATTGTAGCAAGATTTTTTCTCTAAGTAGTATATTGTGAACATTTTCTCTTGTCAGTACATATTCTTCTATAGTATGCTTTTAATGGCTTCAGATTATTATATTGCATGAATTTGTCATGTTACTCAACCAGTTCCCTATGATAAGTACTTCTAATTTACAGTTTACACTTAAACGGAAGAGAACCAAAACCATTTGTGTGTTCCTCTAAAAAGAAATCAATTATAGTTGTTAATGAATTTGACTATAATTATAAAGCATTACATTTTCTACATAACAATATTGGTACAAAAAGTTGGTTATTATTATATCCATGTTAAGAAGATTAATCTAGTTAGAGTTTAGAAGGACTAAAAACACACAGGAATATCAAAGCACTCAGGAATAAACCCTTAAATATAATTACAGTTTTGGGCTCTCAGAGTGTCAGTCAACACAGCCTGCTAGAGAGGAATTCTCCAGACTGCACAGGTAGATAGATCAAGATTGTTAATCAGTGGGCCGGGTGAATCATGGTGTAGCTTAATTGCCACTTGAGAGGACAGTGGACCTCTTTCTCCTCTAGAATTTTGGAAGCCATATAGTAGAATGAATTGCATTGTGATCTACCCATTAATATATCTGTCTTTTCATGTTAGGTGAGACTATACCTGACTAATAAAAGTCATTTAGGATCTGTCAAACCCCTGCGTCCACATTTAGTGGCAGGATAACCCGGTTGCTCAGAAACTGTTGGCTTTAGAAATGAAAGGTTGATTTAGGCCTTATCATCTTTATCATATCATGGCACACATAAACTAATTACTAAAATTCTGTGGCACACACACAAATATATTTTTTGGCTGATCTGACAAAAAAATATAGGTGTAATTTTGGTTCATTCACATCAGACTGCTATTGTGTTGGCTATTGTGATTTATTTTATTTGACAGGCTTTATTTATTTTATTTGAAAGGAAAAGAGGTCAGTGCTCCTGACTAAACACTCAGGTATTACAGTTTTTAAAATTCTTTTTAAAAATTATATTTCATCGTTTATGCTATTACCGTTGTCCCCACTTTTTCCCCCTTTGCTGACCTCTCCTCCATCCACTGCCCCCCCCACCCCTGTTGCCCTGGCACACCAGTATGCCTGTCATGGCACATAGGTTGGAAATCTCTGATTTAGGCTAAAGGAAGAAGATTACAGCAGAGACTTTTTTTCCAAGAAAAACACAGTTAATAAATCAAGAGAAGTAATGTGGGAAATAGTCTCTGAGACATAAGACATCTTGAAAGCTCTGAAAAGGGGTCTTTTTATGTATTTCAAATAAGCCCCCCTTCCCCATTTTACAAATACTGTAATTCAATGTTTCTTATAACAAGTTGCCAACTGAAATATGTCTGGGAACTGTCCAAGGGTCAGTAGGGGCCCGGTTCTTACAGGATATGCCGTTGCCTTGGGGCAGAGGTGGCACATTCTTGGGTCCAAGAGTTTGTTCAGTCTGTGTCAGGAGCAGTGCCCCCGTCTCAGGGAAGTTACAAGAATCTGTTGACCATGTGAAGTTGCTTCCTTGGTCACGGCCCCCTGGAGTCATCGAGGTCCAGCTTGTCTTTCGTTGCTGGGGTCTCCACTGTGGTGTAGTTAACAAGGATCCGACAAAACATGAGAGCACAACTTAACTGATTAGACTAAGGATTGGGATGTGTTATCTAAGTTCATGAAAAGTCTAAGTGATGGGGACATTCAACAGAAAGTTGGTACCAATTTAACAAATCTGCAAGTCTCAGTTGTAATCTGTGCTATTCTGTATAGTGAACCTAAAGAAAATAATTTTGTTTGTAAGGGTAAACATCTCCTGTGTTTCTATTTGCCTTTCTTATCCATTGGTTGTTTTTTTCAGGATTTTTTATGGCAACTATCATAGAACATGTTGAAATTTAATAAACTTGAATGAGTAGAGACCAAAGTAATTATTTTAAAGTATATATGGGTAATATAGATGGAATAGTACTGCTATACTGATTCCAGATTGAAAATTGCTTTTGTTGGGCAGCAGTTAAGGTTCTTTCTGTAAGTCTGAAATTAACAGACTGAGTTTATTGAGAATGTGCTCAGTATATAGACAGAGTCTCAGCCAGAGCACTGAAACTTTCTGTTGAGGCTTTTCACTTTAGTCAACTGAATTCCGTAAGTAGCCAGTTGTCCTTTGGTTTTCATTCTTCACTGCCTCAGCACAGTGACGTCAGACGCAGCTGGAGCTTAAAGAAGGGTCATGTTAATTAATTCCAGTGAAACACAAACTGCCTCATAATTAATGGAATAACAGCCTCATTTAAAGACCTTAGACCTTTTTTTCCTGCTCTTTTATTTGTTCAAGGACTAGAGAAGGAGAATGGCACAGATTGTTCACTTGAGACCATTTTAAACTATTGATACCGTCGTCATCTGATGGTTCTGATTTCAACAGCCATCATGCAGGCCATGTAGTAAGTTTTTCTTATTTTCTCTTGAGGCTCTCTGCCTTCTGTGCAGTTTTAAAGAGAGCAGTCCATGAACTTTGGCTTTGTCAGAATCTAAAGATGGCCTCTATTTAATGTTTTATTTATAGCTGTCATATTTTAGTTTAAATACAGTTGACCTAGCAAGCAAACATTTGTGCGTACAAGTAGGGTGGCAAATACCAGGTCAGGCTGCCTGCTGGGTTATTGGAGGGAAGAAGAGGCTTTGTATGTTCCCATCACCGTTTTATTCAGCTAATCATACTATCAGTTGATCTTGCTATTATGAGGTTCATTTTTATTTTTTCTGCCAAACAGTTAAGGGAAGAGGAACTATTAGATAGAGATAGCCAGAGTTAGGGAAAACCAGGTCAAGAAATAAGTAGGAAGATCCATTTGATGTTTGATTATCTCAGTTTTCCAACCTAGCATTCTTGTAGTAAGTAGAAGCTTCCATCTTGTGTCCTAACCTTTGAGACACTGCCTTTGAGCAAACTGGAAAGTTTAACCTACGAATAATTTTAATAGATGAAAGGAGAATAAAGGGGAATTAACATATAATATATGGTGTGCAGTTTTTTGACAGACAAAATGTGTGGATTTCATTGTATTGTTGAAAATATGCTCAGGATCTTATGTCTGTTCAGGAGCTAAATTTGGGGGGAATGTAGTAATAAAGATGTAAATAAAAAGAAAGTAAAAAATAAATAAGGGAAAACAAAAATGTAAACATATGCTGAGGAAAGGGGGGTTTGAGATTGAGAGATTTGAGTGTGATTACAAAATGGGTTACCCTGTATGTGTGGGGCAAACAAGGTTACGTGCTAGGAAGGGAAACAGCCCGATAACTCGGGACCGGTGACCTGTCTACCAATAATACTGGCCCTTGTGCTGTACAGTGGCAAACTCAGAGCAGATGAAACAGGAGGAATTAGAATAAACAGGACTAGTAGAGACGTATAGTTAGGTTTCTGCCTTTGTTGTTTATACATTATCTTTGGGTTGTAATGTCTTTTTTTGGTTGGTGGTTTCTTCAGGTTAGTTGTAATTCTTATCTAAACTTTCTAAAATTAGCTACAAAATCTGTTTGGATTACCTGACTCTAGGTTTTTGAAAGATGTAATTGAAACATCTTTGGTACTTTAGGATTTGTGTGAGCCACATATACTATGAAAAGAAAATAGAGATAAGACTATTTACAATATATAAACAAGATTTGAATTTTATGAACCCAAATGATTAAATAACAAATACATAAAATGAATGGGAAAGGCTGAGAACAAATAAAGTAACAAATAATAATGTGATATGTTGAGCTTCTTCCTGTGTGGCTATAGGCAAAGCATCTTAACACCATTAGATAATCTAAAATTTAACAGATTTGAGTTAAGCGTATGATTGGCATGGCTTCACCATAAACTTCACGTAAGAGTTGAGAGACCAAATGGAAGTGAGCTTCAAAGTTGAAAGGGCTTTTATGCTTGCAAGGAATTTTTCTAGGCCCTCAAAGGCTGCTGCTGCTGCTGCTTCTTGCTGCTGGTCTTTTTAATATCTTGTTCTCCTCTTCTCCTGTCAAAATTCAAGAACATTGAGCTTCCAGTGCTGGCTGGAAGACTGGTATGGTCTCATCTTTTAATTGATGTCTTTCACCCACTCACTTTCACTCATACCCAGCTTTTCCCTTATTGAAACTTCAGTCCTTGCCTCTGTCGTGTCCAGGTTTCCAAGCCTGAAAAAACAAGACTTTAAAAAGCCATAAGAAGGTGAAATGATTAGGCAAAAAAGCATATACATAACACATAGACACAGACACAGAAGTGATTAGGCAAAAAAGCATATACATAACACATATCACCACAGACAACAGTGTGGCGATAGCCAGAAAGAAAGGGGAGTGGGAGTAGATGGAAGTGGACAAAAGTCGGGGAGGAAATGGGGATGGAAGGAGACTTTGCTTGGAGCGGTCGGCCAGTGGTGCAGTGTGCAGATGATGTTTTGTTGAGTTGTACACTTGAAAGCTGTGTGGTTTTGTGAACCAGTGTAGCCCCAATAAATTCAATAAAAACAAAAAGCCATAAATAAGAAGGACTTAGAAGATAGCCAGATACCTAGAAATTACAACTGAGAATAGATTATTAGACAATTACTATGTTTTGCAATGTCAGAAGCATGTCTAGAATTCATTTTTCACCTCTTGAATTCTTTCGTATTCCCATGTCACCTGTATTTATTTTGTGCATAAGTAACACTATACAAATCTCCAGAATTTATATTAACTTTGTTTATGTTAAAGCTGCTATATCTTAAGTTAGGAATGCTTTCAGCTATAAGGAACAGAAAAGTCCAACTAAGTAGCTTACACTCTTAGGACTTTAATAGTGTTTAAAACAAGAGATCCAGATAAGGTTATCTCAGAGTTGTTCTAACAGTCAATAATACCATTAAGAACCCAGACTATCACTTTGTGCTCTATTTCCTTAGCTTGTTAACTTTCATTCTTTGGCTCATCACCTCGTGATTGCAGCTTTGCTGTCTCAACTCCATACATCATATTCCCCACTTAAAAAGAGAAGGAAATATTTATCCAAACTGTTTTATTGCTTCTGTTCCTTTTATCAGAAAAGCATGTTCTTTTTCCACTGTGAGGCCCTCTAAAGATTTCTGGTGATAGCACTTGAGCCCAAAATGAATCATCCAATTAGCTCTAATTGCAACGAAAGTTAGAAAAAGAAGTATTTGTCTTCAAACCTCTATGCTGGCAAGAGAAATGGGGTTGGGACACACTTTTGAGATTCACTCAGTAGTTTATGACATGTCTATATTATACATCAAGTGCCAGTTATGCTGGTTAATTACAGCTGTGTGCAGGACCTTTAAGAGTCTGGTTTAGAATAAGTTTCTCTTTCTGGCAGAAAAAAAAAGATGGAGAATGCTGATGAAGGAGACAGATTCAAAAGGGACTGAGATGAAAGCTACAGCTGTGTCAGGTGGTGCTGACAATGCTGTGCTGCTGACAGATTAAAACTGAAAGAGTATCTCTACCCAAACTCTATCTAGAATGAGGGAAAATTGTGTTACTTTGCATAACTCATGCCCTGAAACCTTCCAGAAGCTTTAAGAGCATGGTAAGGAGAGATCTCTCTAGGGCCATGAATTTTTTTGTTTTTTTAAGGAAACAAAATTTTACAAATCATTTAAAATGGATCAGACAAGCCCTAACTGGTGCAGCTCAGTTGGTTGGACTGCATCCCGCAAAAAAAAAAAAAAAAGGTTGCCAGTTTGATTCCTGATCAGGGCTCAGGCCTGGGTTGTGGGTTCCATTCCCAGCTGGCACATGTGCAAGAGACAACCAGTCGCTGTTTCTCTCTCACATTGATATTTCTCTCTCACATCAATGTTTCTCTTCCACTCTTTCTCTCTTCCTTCCCCCTTCTCTAGAAATAAATAAATAAAATCGTAAAAAAATAAAGTATTTTAAAAATAATAAGTAAAATAAAACAAGCCAGTAATACTAAGCTAAGAGTTAACACTAATGGACTCCATTATGATGTGCAAAGTACAGAGCTAAGTGCTGTATGTAGTCCGTCCAGAAGGTATCCAGCCATGTAATATGAAAAATAGAGACATTTATTGAAGAAGGTCAGGGAGGAAATGATTTAACTGAGTGGTCTCCAGCCTTTTGGCACCAGGGACTGGTTTCTTGGAAGACAGACCGGGAATTTTTCCGCAGGCCAGGAGTAGTGGGGGGTGACTTCATAGCCTGCCACCAGATGCAGCTGAATTGTCACTTGCCACTCACTGACAGTGTTTTTTTAAGATTTTATTTATTTATCTTTAGAGGGGAAGGGAAGGAGGAGAGAGGGAGAGAAATATCAGTGTATGGTTGCCTCTCGTGCGTCCCCCGCTGGGAACTGGCCCACAACCCTGGCATGTGCCCTGACTGGGAATCGAACCGCGGTTGTTTGGTTCACAGGCCCGCACTCAATCCACTGAGCTACTCCAGCCAGGGCTACTGATAGTGTTTTGATATGTCTTTAGCCAATTGATTTATTATGGTCTCTGTGTAGTCAAACCTCTATGCTAATGATAGTCTGTATGTGCAGCTGCTCCCCAGCACTAGCATCACTGCCTCAGCTCCACCTCAGATTCTCAGGCGCTGGATTATTCTCCTAAGGAGCCCGCAACCTGGATCCCTCACATCCTGTGAGGATCTAATGCTGCTGCTGATCTGACAGGAGGTGGAGCTCAGGTGGTAATGTGAACGATGGGGAGTGGCTGTAAATATAGATAAAGCTTTGCTTGCTAGCCCCCTGCTCCCCTCCTGCTATGTGACCCAGTTTCTTCAGGCCACAGACCAGTACTGGTCCATGACCCGGGGCTTGGGGACCCCTAATTTAATTTTGTTCTGGCAGCCAGACTGATAACTTTGTCCAGCTAAGGATTGAGATGTGTCACTGTGTTACAGGCTTTATAGAGGCAATTTCCAGTTTGGCTGTAAACTTAGCATATGTTTTAAGGGTCTCAACTGAAAGCTGGGATACATTCACTCCAGGGTTGTCCAACCCATGGCCCTCAAGGCTGCATGCAGCCCAGGATGGCTATGAATGTGGCCCAACATAAAATTGTAAATTTACTTAAAACATTATGAGATTTTTTTGTTTTTGTTAGTGTTTGTGTATTTAATGTGTTGCCCAAGACAACTCTTCTTCCAGTGTGGCCCAGAGATACAAAAAAGTTGAACACATCTGCTAGACCTTTCTTTCTCCCTGACCATGAACTCTGATTTTTGCTTTCTTATCACTTAAGTTGCCACAGTTTCTACTTTGCTGTTTAGCTTTTTAATGATTGCTTTCTGCTTGGTTTCTCAGCCACTTTTCCTGCACATTTGCAGTTTAGAAATGAACAAAGTGTTCCATGGGGAAATTGTGAGCAATTGGGACTACCTCTTTTTCTCCAAGATTCTGGCACCCTCCAATCGTGGAGTTTAAGGCAAGTGGTATAGCCAGTTGTTTTCTTAGACCAGTGAGACTCTCACAACTTTTGAATCAACACTCTTTGCTCAGCCTCCATAGCCCGTCAGGTGAAGTGGGAAATGAGGAAAAATAGCAGTAGCAAGTGTAGGGGTCACCTGAGTGCACGTATCTCCCTTCTCTGTGGAGTCTTGGCCCCTCAAATCATGGTTCTTCGGTTGTTATGCAGCACCTTCAATCTACTGCGACTTTTTGCATTTTATCCAGCTTTCTTAATTGTTCTCAGTAAGAATGTTAGTCTGATACAAGTTATTATTCCATTATAGCTAGAACCAGAGGTCCTTCGCTAAGCTATATTTAATTGTATATTGTATATACTTTCTTATGCAGATGTAGGAATTATTTAGATGATTTAATATAAACTTTTCGTGGTAGATAAAGTAACAATTTATAAAAATTCTATCAGATATCTTACTAATCATACCAGAGATGAATAAGCCAGCATTGCATGTGTGTGGTTGTGACGTAAACACTAAAATAGCTTTTCATTTTTAAAGACAGACTACTTTTTCCTAATATTTTTGGAATTTTTATATTTTTGTTGGTTTTATAATGTGAAGACTTAATTCTGACTAGTATTCAATTTATGACCTATTTATGAAAACATTGTTTTTGCATTTTTATAATGTTTCTTAGAGACAGATTTGAATTTGTTTAAGTTTAAAAAATAATAAAAACTTAGCTGTACATATAATATATTTTTTTCTATAAGTAAATTTTCTATGTACTAATAGTTATTCCTGTTAAGCAGATTTATTTTTCTAAGTGTATTGGGTATAAATCTTTCTAAAAGCTTTCTTTAATCTAGTATTGAAAAGGGTGTAATTTTTTAAACTTAGAAAATACAGAAAACCCTGGTGAAAAATTAAAAGATAGAACGAAACTCAAAACTACCCCGACATTAACTAATGCTAACTTTTAGCTACAGTCTGTGTTGTAGCTAATGTACTACACACTGTCTGGATCTATCTTGTAGGACTTCCTGGCTCCCTTTTCTCAGATGCTGCGAGGTTGTTGAGAATGTTCTCAGCTTAAAAGAACCGTTGAGCCCAAGGTCACTCTCTTTTCTAGGGAAGTGTACATCCAGTGACTGGTTTATATATGGATATAAAAGTCCAGCCTCCTTGTGGCAACTCAGGACAGCTTTTAAGGGCCATTCCAGTTTCCCAGCTCCATGTGGGGTTGACTGGGAAGTTTGTTAGGCCTGTGTTCCAGTTCATCTTCTTTCTCTGCCCAGTCAGGCTTCTTTCCCTTCCTGTTATAGCTGCAGTTCCCGAGAGCACTCCCCATAAATTGCCTATATACTAATCTCCACCTCAGAATGTGCTCTCTGGAGAACTCAAACTGCAAGTCCTTTTTTAGCTTTTTCCATTTTTATTTTTTTATATAGTCAAGGTTAGTTTACATATACATTTCTATGCAGCTCTTTTCCCTATTTCTGACATGAACATTTTTCCTTGTTATTTATAATGGTTTATTTTCCAGAGTATCATCTGGATTGGACATAGTTTATTTAACCTTTGCTCTATTGCTGGACATTTATTTCCACAGTTTATGTATTATAAATAATTCTCTTATGAACATTTGTAAAGTACATTTTTACGTGTGTTTTGGACTGTTTTCCTAGAATCATTTCCTTCATCTGTCCTGAGTCATACGTATGTCCTGAGGCTATGCCTTAACTTTAGTTTGATTAATGTTTCTAAGCATTTTGTGGTACTTGGATAAAAGGGGCTCTAACAGTATCTTTGTTTTCATTAGCATGAGACTAGATCTTCTGACACTTGGAGTTGGACGCATTGCACTTTAGAGAATCCAATCAGAAGTAAGTGGCTTAGTGCTTATTACTTGCTTTTTGGGTACTGACCCTGGCAAAGTTTCCTGAGCTAAAGCCAGCTTTAATTATCTAGGGTTGGTACAGTGCCATGGTGACCAGATATTGATATAGGTGGAAATGTAGTTTTTTTTTTAAAGTCTATCTTACTGTTCTTAACGTCCCAAAACTTAAGACAGAAAATACCAGAACCCTACTAAAATCTGTAAATCCCAACAGGCTTTAATTTGCTGTGCAGTAGAATCCTTTGGAGTCTCAGTAACTAATCAATGAGTTACTAAGTTCCTCTTCTTCAACTCTATAGGAATAATCTGACAGCAAGGGTCCAATGTAGTTAGAATAGATCATCTTTGGAGAGATGTGCCTTTTTGAAATGACTATGTGTTTGGGCTTTT
>PVKM010019663.1:0-24029 GCA_004027735.1 Carollia perspicillata
AAACCACCATCATTATGTCAAATGTATTAATCACTTAGACCTTCAGCCTAAGACACAATTTTTCTCTAATACCCAACCTTGAAATAAATTTACCAACCCCCCCCAAGATATAGTACAAATAGCACAATTCATATTTACTTTCCTCTTTCCTTTCTGTAGACAAACATCAAACAAAATACAGGTGAAAGAGGTGAAATACGACCAGAAGCTGACTTAGAAACTTACACAAGCCCTAAAGAATCTAAAAAAATTATGCTTTTAATGTGAATCTATTTAAAATAAAGCATTTGGGTACTGCTTTTTAAATAAGGTAACAGTCATACTGGTAGAAAGTCCCCAGGTGGAAAAAAAGCAGTTAAGAATAATCTTTTCAAAACCCACAAGGCTGGTTGCTTATATATTATTCATTGAGCTGTGGTCATAGAGAGTGTCCCAATTTTCCATAAAATCCTCTTGACCATGCTGCAAAATCATGGCATAAAGATTCAAAGTGCCACTAGACAGAAGGGTGGAGGTTTCTTTTTCATCATAAACCATGATGTTGGGGAATGTTTGAATGGGAACATTGGACATGCGTGGTCAGACAAAAGATACCAAAATGTCAAGAGGCAAATATTAATAGTATCAACTCAAGCTGCTGAGCTCAAGAAAGAGAGAGCTTCAACAGACTTTCAGTATCTTGATATTCCTGACAAGATTATTCATCACATGCAGATAGATGCATCAAGCGATTTCAGCACTAGTCACAGGATATCATGTCCCTGAAGCCCTGCAATTTCTATTTCTCAATACAGAGGAATTGCTATGGTGGTTAATTAGCGTGTGTCCCAAAACAAGGGTCCACTCTGTGTGCTCAAATCATGATGTTTTGGAGAGAGAAGAATGGCTGGTGAGGCCCTATATCTCGTGAGACCTCTTGGGAGAGAGCCTGACTCCATATCATTATTTCTTATTTTTAAATTCCTACAGAGATGATGTAGCACATTATCTCATTATCTTAGTTACAAAGGAAATAGAGAATTGAGATAAATAAAAAGTACCAATGGTCTAAGATGAATGGTCTACAATGAATAGCTCTGGGTGTGCCCGTAAGTTGGGTGGGGTAGATCTTCTATGGGTTTCCAAAGTGGGTCAAACAGTGTTAGCCAGGTTGATGGATTCTCAGATATCGCACCAGCCTACCGGCTCTGTGGCAGGGAGGGCCCAGCAAAGGGACAATGGCCTCTACTTGCCCTGATGCCAGACCCTTCAGTCTCTCCCTGTGTGAGACTAGTGCCCTTCAAGCTGCCACCCCACTGCTGGGGTTCAGAGGGAGCGAGTCTGAGTAGGTGAGTCTTTGTGTGGGTTTCCTAAGAGGAACTGCTTAGGGCTCCAGCAGCCTCCTCCACCGACTCAATCCCCACTGGTTTTAGCAGCCAGAAATTGTGGGGACTTACCTTCCTGGCACTGGAATCCTGGGCTCAGGGGCAGGGTGTGGGTCTGGGACTCCTTGTTCCCAAGATATCCCTCCTGAATTTTTATTTATGTGGTAAGGGGCCAGGTCTGTGTCTGTACCCCTCCTACCAGTCTTGATGGGTTCTTCAATTCTGTAGTTATCAAACTTCAGGGCAATTTGACTTCTGACATTCCTGAGTGATGGTTGTTCTATATTTTAGTTGGAATTTTGATGTGGTTGTGCAAAGAGGTGAGCCATGTCTGCCTACGGTACTATCTTGATGGGAGCCTGAAAAAATCACTATCATTTGAAGTGCTTATTATTAAGGCCTGGTGTCGTGCTGTGTGCTTTATACATGTTTCCCATGTAATTGTCACAAAATCTTCATTGTAGTAACATTACCATTTTCAACTTCCAGGTGAGGTTAGGTAATGTGTGTAATTTGCACAGCTGGGAGGTAGTAGAGCTAGGATTCAATCCAAAGCCTCAGCTCATAAACATCACTCTATATCACAGTTATGCTTTGCATACCTGAAGACCTGGCATAACATAGGATTTATTTGGCCACAGGACCAGGAATGGTTAAGGCTGGGTAAGAGTTGGAGAGAATGTTTCAATCAATACATGTGTATAAAAATTTGAAACCAGTTATGCAACCAACATAGAACCCTCTTCTTTAATCAAGACTCAGAACCACAGAACAAACCTGCTACCACCACTCCATTTCCCTCTTGCAACTCAAGCCACCTTTTTGTGATTCTAAGAAGAGTCGATTCCCCTCGATACCAGTTTAAATAATCATTTTCTCGAATCTCATGCTTATATAAATCAGCATAGGGTCACAGATTAGACTTGTCCACACTTTATAAAATTCCTTCGGTTCTGAAGTTCCCTGATGATGGCTTTTTGATAAGGTATCCATTTATGAACTGATATTATTTGTGAAGCTACTACCATAAACATATTCTATTTTGTCCTTGATGTGGCGGTATATCTCCCCAATTTATGTTTCTAAAAAGTATTTATTATTCTCTTGTCCTTTGGCTATTAATTTTACCAGTTTCTCTTGTCTCAAAGTCACATCCAAATTGTGGTCATAATTGTCACATCTCTGCCACACTTTTCCCTTCGACACTTCTCAATATCATTTTAACTTTGTTAAAAATTAAAATGCTTAGCCTAAAAGATTAAAAAACAGAAGCTCCCTGTCACAACTTTTTCTACTCCCAGACTTATTATTTCAATTCTTTTTCTGATCCCTCTAGTATTAAAATCATTTTTCTCATTAGTTAGATTCATTTTTCTACATGATAGGCTTGTACTTTCTTGATTTATGGATTAGATATTATCTAATGATTCCTGGTTTTGTCCTTGAGGATTTTACAGTAGTTTCATTCTTCAGCTCCCTTATAAATTATTCAGTTAAACCACTAGTCATTATTTTTTTAATAATGTTCACGAATAAGTCAAATTGTGCTTAGTGCTTTATGTTTTCTTTGTCTATTTCTGGAGTTTATGCCTTCTCTGTTATGGTTGCTTCTCTATGTGTTGTTAATGTATCCCAGATAAATGCCCCAACAAATTTATCAACATAGTTTTTGTGTTTTTGTGTTATGTTTTTATGTTATATCAACTATGTTTTAAATGTTTGAGTTTACACATTTTACTTAAAATTTCAAATTCTCGAGTATTTCAGATTTTTTCTTCCAGTGTGGTTCGGTTATTATGTAAGTATGCAGCGCCGATGCTGAAATGAAAATTGAAATTCTCCATCTTTTCTTGGTTTGGATTCTCTCTGACTTGAATCTCATATCATCATTTTTGTTTACTCTCTCAGTTGCAGAAACACCCCTCCCCAATAGAAATGTTCGAGGTCACAGGTGGCAAACACAAGCCCGCAGGCCGATTCTGGCCCTCCACCTTGTTTCTACCTGGCAGCAATGCCAAGCTCCCTCTTAACTGTTAAGGAGGAGTTACATTTATACCGTCCTAAAATCACATTCGGCCCTTTGAAGGCAACTGTGAGGCTGATGTGGCCCCCGATGAAAATGAGTTTGACACTCCTGTTCTAGGTGCTTGTAGATTCTTTGCATTTGAACGCTGTTTTAATGTGAAATAGAATTCTAGCCTCACTTTCCCTCAGAATACAGGAGTTCTCTCCAATGTCTTCTAGCTTTCAGAGTTATTGTCGAGAATTCTAATGTCACTGTGATTCCTGGTTTATTATATATGGATCTCTCTCTCCCCACTCCCCCTCTCATTGTAGCTTCCTTTTATCCTGGATATGGGTTATGCTTTGATTCTCTGTACTGCTCACTCAATGACTCTTTCAAACTGGAAACCCATAACCTTTGTGTTTCTTTGATAAATTCTTCATCTCTCTTTCTCTGTTTTGTTTTTCTGGAAATATGATTAGTCCAATCAATGTTAGACATCCTTGACTGATACTATTATTCTATTATATTTCTATGTTTTCCACTTTTTAAAAATCTTTTTTGTTTGTTTTGTACATAATTTTACTCATTAGCCAATCATTTCCAAATATCTATATATTCTCTTACATTGCTTTTTTTTAGAATATCTCCTCCAATATTTATTTTTGTCACCTACATAGTTTTATTATTATATTTATAATAAATATTAAACTAACTCTATATTTTAACTGATTCAAGGGCTTATTGTCAACCTTTGAGACCATGATTTCATAATTTGCAAGTTCTTTATTTTATAATCTTTAATTTTTCAATTACAAATGACATACAATATTGTGTTAGTTTCAGGTGTACACCTCAGTGATTAGACTTTACATAACTTACTAAGTCATCATCCTGATAAATCTCACATCCATCTGACACCCTACATAGTTATTAGAATATTATTGACTATATTCCTTATGCTGTATTTTATATTCCCATGACTTAATTCTATAACAACCACTTTGTATTTAATCCCTTCACTTCTTCAACCTATCCTCCAAGCCCCCTCCCATTTGACAATCATTGAAATGTTCTCTGTTTCTGTTCTGCTTGTTTATTTTGTTTTTTACATTTAATTGTCAATAGATATGTGTTTATTGCCATTTTATTGTTCATATTTTTAATTTATTTTTCTTATTATTCTACTTAAAGAAGACCTTTTAATATTTTATGTAATACTGGCTTGGTAGTAATAAACTCCTTTAGTTTGGGTTTTTTTTTTTTTTTTGTCTAGGAAGTTCTCTATCTGTCCTTTGATTCAACATGATAGTTTTTCTGGGTAGAGTAGTCTTGATTGTAGGTCCTTGCTTTTTATCACTTTGAATATTTCTATTTAATCCTTTCTTGCCTGCAAAGTTTCTGTAAAGAAATCAACTGACGGTCTTATGGGAACTCCCTCATTGGTGAGTTACTGATTTTTCTCTTACTGCCTTTAAGATTCCCTGTTTGTCTTTAACTTTTGATATTTTAATTATGATGTGTTTTTGTGGGGGCCTATTTTGATTCATCTTGCTTAAAAATCTTTGTACTTTAGTTAATGTATTCTTTATTTCTGACTGGGTTTTTTTTTTTACATTTTCTAGTTCTGTTTTTATGTTTCCTATCTTTCTAAATTAATCTTCTCTATCCTTAAGTTAATTGAGCATCTTTAGAACAAGTGTTTTGAACTCCACATCTAGGAGATTGTTTGCCTCCATTTTGGTTAGCTCTTTTTTTCAGTTTCGTTCTGTTCTTTCATTTGGGACATGTTTTTGTCTCCTCATTTTGGCAATCTTCTTGTGTTTGTTTGTATGTATTAGGTAGAGCTCCTATGTCTCCCAGGTGTGGTAGAATGGCCTAATGTAGTAAGTGTCCTGTAGGGTCCAGTGGCATAGCCTCCTTGATTACATAAAATGGCCACTCTAATTGTGGTCCCCTGTGCTGGCTGTGTACATCCTCTTGATTACTGCTGAACCACCAATGGGAGGGATTTACCTATAGGTCAATCATCTTCAAGGGCTTGTTGTGACAACTGACCTCTTTGGAGGATCAGCTATGCAGGAGCCCATCCCATGGGGCAGAACTTACTTCTATAGATATCTGGTATCTGCTGAGTC
This sequence comes from Carollia perspicillata, assembly GCA_004027735.1. Classification (NCBI taxonomy): domain Eukaryota; kingdom Metazoa; phylum Chordata; class Mammalia; order Chiroptera; family Phyllostomidae; genus Carollia; species Carollia perspicillata. The sequence continues at coordinate 5,508 of PVKM010019663.1, forward strand.
TACCCCTTGAATTTATTGCTTGTAGAGGTGGTTGCATGGTGCTTCCATGTAGTCTGAAGCTGTCCACCAGGTGTGTTGATTCTGGGGCCTCTAGGGAAGTGCTGGTCAAGGTTAACTACCACCTGCATTCTGCCTGGGGCCACCCGACATGAGCTACAAAGCAATCTGCAGATGGCTATTACTTGTGTTGGGCAAGAAGTTTCCAGGAGAAACTAAGGTGTAAACCAAGGCCTGCTACTGCTTGTGGTGGGCCTGGGGTCACAAGTAAGAGGTATGGGGCACACCAATGTGAGGTCTGATGCTGCTTGTTTGAGAGATCTTAGGAAAATCTGAAACACCAGCCAAGACAGGCCATTCATATGGAAAAGCCACTGGAAACAGCTTAAGTGGGCCTGAAATTTGCAGGGGAAGGTTCTCAGGGAATCAGCAGGGTGGGGCAAACAAGGGGAGTTACGTTGATGGAGATTAAGATATGGTGCCTACCTGCCAGCTCTGTTGTCACAGAACAGGCACAGTGATCCCTGTCAGCACTCTATCTGAGACGAAGCTTCCCCTCCAACTCTTGCCCTGATGCCAAACAATTCAATTCTTTCCTTATTTCCCTGGTGGCTTTTGAGCTGCTGCCCCAGTGCTGGAGCTCAAAGCAAGTGAATCTGAGTAGCGCCATGTATGGGCTTTTTAAGAGGAATGCCTGGGACTTTCCTCTTAAAGTCTTCTGCTTCAGGGGTTCCCCCATCTCCAAGAAACAGACAGGATCTGCTCTGTGGCCTGTTAAGAACTGGGCCACACAGCAAGAGGTGAACAAGCAAAGCTTCACTTGCATTAGTGCCTGAGCTCTGCCTTCTGTTCCCCTCCACCAGTCTGTGGAAAAATTATCTTCCACGAAATCTGTTCCTGGTGCCAAAATGACTGGGGACCGCTGCTGTAGCTCACTCAGCCACAATCCCTGCTGATTTTTATAGCCATAAGTTATGGGGACTTCTCTTCCTGGCATGGGAACCCTGATCTGGGGTACCTGGTGTGTGTCTGAGACACCTCACTTCTCGGGGGGGACTTCTAAGCTGAGATATCCCTTCTGATTTTTAACCACCACACATAGTTGTGGGACTTGCCCATTCTGAGTCTCCGCCCCTCCTACTAGTCTCTATGTGGCTTCTTAGTATCTTAGTTGTAAGACTTCTGTTCAGCTAGATTTCAGGTTTTCTGAGTTAGGATTGTCTTGTAGTTTAGATATAATTTTGATGCAGTTGTGGGAGTCTGTAAGTACCACTTTACTTATACCACCACCTTGACCAGAAGGCTTACTGTTTTTGTTCTAGAAAATTCCATTAATTTTCCTAATTATTCTAAAAGTATTTCACTAATATTTTATTTTGTAAAAGTTCTTTCTAGTTTCCTTTCATAAAGAGAGTTTTTAAAATAAAGCAGTGAAAATGAATAAAATCAATTGACAAGGAGCAATATAGATGACTGCTAGAAATACAAAATTAGGTGAAAAGAAATTTCCAAAAGAATTAAATATAGCATAATGCTTTTTATAAACCCACATTTACAACTTATTAAAATATCAAATATAAGAATGAGAAACACAACATTTTGGGTATAACTTAGTTGGGTGGAGGGAACCAGGGAGATGGGATGAGATTTCAGCATAATGGACATAGGTTATTTTTGAGTTTTTCAGCTTTCGTTTCATGGATGTATTTTAAGATATCAAATATCTTAAGGGGATTTCTATTAGGATTAAACAAAATACTCTTATTAAAAAGTGCATGGCATATATGAAACAGAAAGAAAGAAAGAAAGACGTTTTCTTTCTGAGGGTATTAGATATCATTTTTATAATTTTCCTTCTGTTTCCTGCCTTGCCTTTGTTTTTTTCTGATATCTTTCTTCTGTTTACTTTGATCTCTGTCTTTCATCTTTGAGGCTTTCTTCAAATATCTAGTGACCCTGGCTGTTGATACATCACTTAGAGCATGCTATGAAAATCAAGACCAGAAGCTCTGTGTAAATGGGTGGGTGATCCCATCTTTCCAGTGAAAAGAAAGTCTTTTCATCAGAAGACCCCCAAATGGCAGTTTTTGGAGTTGTAGTCTCTGAAACTATTTAGGTGTTAATTCTTTTATGTCCCACGGAGGCTTTGGAGGAGAGGGATTAGTTTTCTTGCAGCCTTCAAGTGTAGAAGCTCTCAGGGCGTCTGTGGTGCACACTTACTCCCTTCAATACAGCATCCTCTTCTGCAGGTTCTGAGATTGCCACTTATTCCAGTCCTCCGTTCACCTTCCATTGTCCCAAACACTAGCTGGCATCTATTCTCCCGTCCTGTCATTATGTCTTTGTTTCTGTGGGTTTGTGTCTAGTAAATGTGTGTGGATAATATACTATGAGGTCTGTCAGCAAAATGTCCAGGCACTCAATATAATGAAAGCAGTCTGCACAACATGAATGTAACCTGGCAGCCAAGGAGAGTGGACTGGAATGTGCATGCATGAACAATACTACTTTATTCTACTAGTCATTGGGTCAGTAGATACTGTTGAGTGAGCATGTGTGTACTGTGTTGAGCATTGCATTCAAAATGACTGAATGAGTAGAACAAAAAAATCTGTATCAAATTTTGCATTAAGTTTGAACATTTCTCTGTGGAAATTATTCAGATGATTCCAAAGGCTATAAATATGGGCAACTGGTGATTGGCAGCTTCATCATGACATCATACCCACTCGTGCATCACATCTCATGCAGAGTTTTTTGGTGAAACATCAAATCACCCAGGTGACTCAGCCCCACTATAGCCCAGATTTGGCACCCTGCCACTTCTGGCTTAAAATCACTTTTGAAAGGGAAGAGACTTTAGACTGTTGATGAGACTCAGGAAAATGCAATGGGTCAGCTGATGGTGACTGGGAGAACTGTGTGAGGTCCCAAAGTGTATACTTTGAAGGGGACTGAGGTGTCATTGTCCAATGTACAATGTTTCTTGTGTCTTGTATCTCCTTCAATAAATGTCTCTATTTTTCATATTATGAGGCTGAATACTTTTTAGATAAGCCTCATATTTAAGCAAAGTGAACTTTGGCCAATTATATGTCTTCACATTTTAATCACCTCGGACTCTCTTTTTCCACTCAGCCCTTTGAAATATTTGCATCTGTTTATCTTATTTGATAAACTCCCAATTATATGGAACATGTAGCTAATTACATCAAACCGATACAAGGCATAGCTACTAGCATGACACAGCAGGAAGATGGCAGAAACACCAACACGAAGTGTTTCCATGGAAGCTCGTTCTCACATTTAAGTAATGGCTCTCTCTACATTTTCAGATCTTCTCCCAAGCTCAAACCTACAATATCCTGTGAAATAGTTTGTCTTTCATTTTTATAGGCAATATAAAATAATAAAATGCTTAAAATTATTAACAATCTTCCAAGTAGTTTTTAAATTAAGAGTGCAATTCAGTATCACCTGTGCCGTTCATGCATCCTCCTTCAGAGCCGAAAGAAAATTCAGTCTGTAGCACTACCCTGACAGAACAGATTGAACTAACTTCGCATCATTTTTTCCAATTACCTTTTATCTGAACACAGTACTCTTCACATGTACTGGTAAAATCCCCTAGTTAATTCATACTTCTTTCTCCAGAAAGTAAGAGGAAGGGAGACTGCTGATCAATAGACCATGATTCCTGCCTTTGCCCGCTGAAGAAAAGTGTAATTAATAAAATATCACTGAAGAGATACATGTGAACTTCCTCTCTTCAGAAAAGCTATTCTTGAACAGGAAGAACAAAATTATATTTCCTTTCTACCTTCACCCATCAGAAAAATTTATAGCAGATTCAAGAGTGAACAGATTATTTTTTTAGACCTTACCATTTGAACCTATGCCAATGCTGGAAAACTACAAAAAATAGTAATTGTATAGCCTATTTATTTAAACAATCAAAACCCCTGGTGCAATTTTAATCCCCTCAAATTTGACTACAATATAATTATAAAATGAAAAATTTTAATTGCATATCAGTTTAATGAAAAGAATGAATAATCAAAGAAATAAACAGAATGTGATTGGGATAGACTTTTAATGTAAAAATGTTTACCATGGCAAATCAAATTTCATAATGTTATGTAAATATATACACATCACATGTATACATATATATGTGTATAGGTACACATAAATGTTTATATATGTATGTGCATCTATGTTTGTGTTCATTTAGATGAAATTCTATCTTTCCCTTTTCATACAAAGTGTAACGGAAGAGCTTCTTAAGAGCCCAGGTATGTTGTAAATAGGTACAAATTGCCCTCGCCAACCCAACACACACAAAGTGAAGTTTCCACAGAAAGTGTGAAGCCACATTGAGGCACAGCTTCTTGAAAACACTCTTGCATTCTAGTTTTAAAGCATCTGTATTTGTCGTTTCTGGGAAGGGAAAACTCAGGTAATCATTTACAGGATTTTATAAGTATGTTACCTGCAACTAAATTCCATTTTTCTTTCTAATAAGAAAACATTTCATAACTTTTGCAACTACTATACTGTGAAAATGAAAGAAAACTCCATTTTTCTTTTTCAATCAAGTAGTATGGTAAACCAAATAGCCAAGTTTACATCTGTTCCCAGAAGCCCAAGAAAACTAATTAACTGAAAACTAATAACTAGTTGGAGAGAAATCAAATTCCCTCTTTTGTTTTTAAGGGCATGGACTTCTAACTACCCAAAGCAGTCCCTACATTCTGATGACTTGTCCTCTACTGTATAATCCTGGCTCGGGGCCCCCTTTTCCTCGCCACCTGTCCATGGAGGCCCTGTGGTGGGATTAGCATGTGTGGACTTTGGAGGACTGACATAGGTTTGAGTTCAGCCAAGCCATGTAAACTTGGGTCCAGCACTTGACCTGAGTTTCAATTTCCTCATTGGTAGAAAGAGTAGTACTATTTCCTTGTAAGGTTGTTGTTGGGATTAAATAAGACCATAGGACAAAATTTCTAGCAAAGAGAAACTCTTAACAAATGCTATTTTCACTCACTCTCCTTCACATACAGAGGCAAAGAATATGAGTTTCCTAGGGATTCAAGTAAGACCCACTCTCATTTAGATGTGGTCACAGTGTGACCCAACTTCCTGATAGCATGTCCAGCCTCTGACTTTCAAAGCCTGCACGTATATCATTTTTAGTTTAATCTGATGTTCCCTCACTGCCATGTATTATAATGACATTTGAATATACTATTTATTCCCAGACACTAGCTAGGGGGAATTTCTACAGAGAAATTCAGTTCTGCTTTTCACCTAGATTTGGTGACAAGCATTTACCTGTGGATATGTGATTGTGCTTAAAACAAACTCCACCATTCCCCGTGACTAGGAGGGCCTGGATGTCTCGCCTTTGTCTGTCCTGCACTCTCCTCCTTTCTTTGTCTATCATGCCATTCTTTTCTCAGTGCTTCGACACCATTCAGCTCTCTACTTTGGGCTCTTGGCCAAGCGCTCTCTCTTGCTTGAAGTGCTTTTCATATGGCTGGCCCCTTGTCATCCTTAAGGATCAGCCTTCATGCCACCTTCTCAGAGGGCCTTCTTCAACTAAATACATATGGGTGCTTGATAGGTTTTTCTGCTTTTGTTTGGTTGGTTGGTTTGTTTACCTCGAAGGCAAAGGGAAGGGATATTGCTAGCTTTGACAGAGAACATGGCATAGAGAAAGGCTCAGAAAGTGTTCGTTTAATGGAGGAATAAACTCAAGTCTGTTAGGTTTGCATACTACCTTCTTGAATGAACAAATATTGGGATCAAAATCTCAATTCACACCACTCAAAACCCAAAGGGATATGGCAAGGCAGAATGAGTGTTTAACTAGACATTATCAGAAAAAAATCTTTAAAAATGTTTGAGACACTATAAGCCACTTAAAAAATACTTTCTCCTGTATGGAAAAATCCATAAGATATATCACCATACCTTCTTAATGATGATAATGATCTATTATTGATTTATATAATTTTTTTCTCATGGCTTGAAGACCTTTTAACATAAATTATTTTACTCTAACAGCTTTCCTATGAAGTACTTATTACAATTTTATGCATATGGGAAACTATTTGAATTTCTTCTTGTACTAACTCAGGTCCTCATTCCAGGACTTCTAATTCTGAGCCTGTGTGCTTTTCTGCAATTCATTCACTGAAAGGAAATATATCCTTACCTATTAAAAAATTGTATTGTTTCTATCTCCACCAAACCCTGGCCCATGAATTCTATGACTAGTAGAGCCTGACTTGAACTTACCAGCTCATCTTTGTGGAGATGCTACCTCAGAAAACTAACACTTCTCCTTTGAAAGAGAAAAGAAACTTTCTTTACAAAATAATAAATACTTAGGGGAAAAACATGGATTTTTTTTCTGATTCTTGGTACAACCAGTGTGTCCTATGGCTCACGCAAAACTAACTTCTGTATTTCAGGCAGCAAAGGTCATCTTCTCTGCTGGCAGTTAGTGAGTAAACAGAATTCACTCAAAATGAGCCTGACAAGGTACCAATTTGGAAACTGTAGACGTCTGTTGCTGGCCTTTGAGTCGCCACAGCTTTGGCCACCAGATTGGGAAATCTTACGATGCTTTAAGGTTTTTCTTATGACTGACTGTTGTGAGGGGGACTGGCAGAACCCCTCTGTTAGTCACACATAGGAAAGACTGAGTGGGACTTGAATGTCCCATGGGCACAAGATATTGCTTCTGGGCGCCTCTCATCATTCTGTCCTATTTCAATATGTGGAGGAGGGGCCCTTTAGTATTTGTTTAACATTTATTAAATGTCTACTGTGGGTCTGTCACTTTACCGGGTATCCAAAGATGGAAGGCGTGGGTAGTACCCTCCAAGAGTTAACGGTTTAGTGGAGATACAGGTGAATCCACAGACAATAGGAATCCAATGGAATGTGTTTGGTATCTGTCCAAGGTGAATAAGCAGGGAAGACATAGAGGGTACACTGCTGATTTTTTCTGGAAAAAATATAGAAAAATTTCAAAAAGGAGGCAATGCTTGAAACAATAATAAGCTAATTAAGAGTTTACCAGGCAGAAAGGGAAAAGACAGGCACATTCCAGCCATGAGAAGAGCGTGTAATAGAACCAGAGACATAAGGGTGTTCGGTAAGGTCTGGAAGTGATGAGTAACTTCCTGCAGCCAGTGTGTGTGGTAAACACGGAGAAAGACAGATGCTGAAGACGGCAGTTGGTTTAAGGCTAGGCCACGAAGGATTTGGAGGCTACATGTAATGGTTGAAAGTCCTAACCCCAGGAAGTACCTCAGAATGTGACCTCATTTGAAAACAGACTTGTTGCAGATATAATTAGTTAAGACGAGGTTTTCCTGGAATAGGGTGAACCTCTAATCCAATTTGATTGGTGTCTTTAAAAGAAGAAGGAAATTTGGACACACACATCACAGAGGGAAGATTATGTAGAAATGCACAGGGAGGGGATAGCCCTCTGAAAATGCAGAAGAAATTTATTATGCTGTCACAAGCCACAAAAAATCCTGAGCTACCAGAAACTGGAAAAAGCAAGGAAGAATCCTTCTCTAAAGGCTTCAGACACAGCATGGCCCTGCTAGCTGTCCGAAGCCTCAGTTTTGGACTTCTAACCTCCAAAACAATGAGATAATTGCTGTTGTTTTAAGCCACACAGTTCGTGCACTTTATCATGGTTGCCCTAGTACACTAATATGCCATGCTAAGTAGTCTGATTTAAATGGAATGGGAGTATAGGTTTGTAACGGGACTATGGAAGAACTGTTGCCAAAGCAAGAGAGCAACACAACCAAATTTGTGTGTTAGAAAAAGGCTATGACTGAAATGTGGAGTATACATTGGCGATGGGGAACGGGGAAAATTTGCAAAACTTCCAAAGCTTATTGACCACTCTACTTCCTCAGTATCTCCTCATCTATGAAATAAACCGAAAAGAAGGAGAAAAGGTTGCCCTTCTCCTCCTCTCAATTTGGTGCAAAACATTGTATCTGAGTTCCCTGTTCTACATAATATCACCTGGATAAAGAAAGGGGCATCCTTTTAAATTCGATCCTGCCACACGACCTTATCTAGGGATGGGTCTATCACAATGAACAATGACACCGCTAATACTATAAGACAAACAATTAAAATGATTTTGATATTGATATTCTGATATTAATTTCAATGAGTTGAAACTCTCATACCCATATAATAAATAAAATTATTTTTCCAGTTACAAGTTATTTGAGTTCCCAGAATTATTTTCCCTAATCTTTATGTTAATTGGAAAACCTGTTTTATATCAGTATCTTGGGATGTCTGCTCCTGTGCAAGTAAAAAACTTGTTAAGAAACATGCTACCGCTTGGATCAATACTAAGGATGCTAGAGGACAGCTGTTCCTTCTGCTAAGTGTGTTTCCTAGAAATGTCATGAACTATGATGATAATTGGCAGCTTTCATGCAAGCAAATGGCTTCTTTCTAACAGGTGTAGGTGGCGTTTAAACTTCTGACTTTCCAAAGCTATCTACTTGCTGAATGTTTCTAATCTTACATAGTTTAAACAGACTCTATTAAAATACAGAAGATGAGTATGTTTTCAGTATTTCAAGCAACATAAATGCTCTCACACACACTTTACAAGGGATCTCTCTTCACTGAAGTGACAGAAATCACTAGAGAGCAAGAAGACGCCATTGAGGCGTCCTGCTTCCCAGTCTGCAATTCTCTCACAGCCTCCTGAGACACGTGTTGTCCTCACATAAATGAGTAAATAATGTAATGAGTGTAAAACATGTCTCAATATATCTTTCATCTAGTTTACCAAAAACTGTAACTGACAATGCTACAAAAATAGTATTTTATGATCTCGCCTAAGGTGTAAAGCATGTTTCTAACTGTGTTATATTAAAGGAGAAATTAAAATGACTTTCCCTTTGTGTTATACTGTGAAGTACACAGTATAATAAATTTAAAAGTTAATGAGAGTATTAAATTAAGATTATTCCTAAATAGACATGAAAAACTTTTTTGTACAATTTAGTATTCAGATGTCTTGGACACTGATACTTAAAATCATAAAATTAATTTGGAAAAGTTAAGGCTCAAAGTGATAAAGAGGCTTGATTTAAGGAAACCAAGACATCTAAGGGCAGCGCCGGGTCCACAGCAAATCTCTACATTTGTGGTGCGTAGGCAGCACCACACTATTTTCATGTGGGTGTCTTCCACCAGGATTGAGCTGTGGTTACACAAGCAACAGGAATTCTGTACTTAGTGATTTCTACCAAATAATATTTAAAAGACATTGGAGGCCTTCATTAATACTGTGTGATAGTTTTTTTTTTTGCCCTGAAAAATACATTTTCTCCAAAGAAGAACAGATATAAAATATTTTGGAGGAACTGTGAACATGGATATTGATGGAAGGGTGCCCCGTCTCCCTGCAATGTCATTTGTGTAAGTATCGGTAGTGGTACAATTTCCAAAATAGGAAAAAAATGAACAAGTGATATAGGCACAATTTAGAATAGCAGCAAAAGTAAACAAAAAATATCCTATATCTACATGGGGTGGTTGAGTTAGGTATACTCACCCACCGGCACGCATTCATTTTTTTCCACCCTTTCTTCTAAACCTCATTATTTTAGTTCTACTATGTGCCTAGCATTAAAAAATATATCTCCCCTTAAAACATATTTGACTCGCATAAACTATCAGGACTTTAGAAGGAAGAAGATGGCTAGTTCTGAACCCATGCAATTGATTTCAAATCAGATAATCAAAAGAAAAGAACTTAGATGTTTCCAAAATACTGATTTTAAGAAAAAGTTATATGGATATATAGGGTCTGTATAGAAAAATTACCAACATTGTTATTATAAAAAGGATGGTTTTTGTGACATTGATGTAACCTGGCAGCCAAGGAGAGTGGACTGGAATGTGCATGTGTGAACAATGACAACTTCACTGTACTAGTGTAGGGGTGGTGGTAGTTGCGATTGAGTGAGTACATGTACTGTGTGGCCATCACATTCAAAATGACTGAGTGAGCAGGGCAACAAATCTGTGTCAAATTTTGCATTAAGCTTGCACATTCCTCCACAGAAACTATTCAGACGATTCAGAAGGCTGTAGCTATGGGCAACTGGTGACTGGCAGCTCCATCATGACAATGCACCCACTCACGCATCACCTCTCTTGCAGAGCTTTTGGGCAAAACATTAAATCGCCCAGGAGACTCAGCCCCCTATTTGACACCCTGTGGCTTCTGGCTTTTCCCCAAACTAAAATCGCCTTTGAAAGGGAAGAGATTTCAGATCATGAATGAGATTCAGGAAAATACAACAGGGCAGCTGATGGTGATTAGGAGAACTGTGTGAGGCCCCCAGGTGCCTACTTTGAAGGGGACTGGGGTGTCATTGTCCTATCTACATCGTTTCTTGTATCTTGTGTCTTCAATAAACATCTCTATTCTTCATAGTACATGGCTGGATAATTTCTGCACATACCTTGGACAGACAGAGAATATATCTTACATTTTTTAGACTATAGGTTATAAGTTAAGAAGCCACTATTTCCCACACTCACATACTCACTCTAGTTCATTAGTAAGTATAGAATGAGACAAGACAGATTTCTTGGAAGAGGAAAATAAGCAAACATTTATTGATAGCCTGCTATAGCACACTGTATCTCGTTTAATTTTCTTAATAACTGAATAAAATGTGATTGTCTCCTCTTTTGTAAAGAGGAAACTGAGGCACAAACTATCTAACTCACCTAAAATAAAAAAGCTAACAAGTAGTAAAGATTTGAACCCAGACCTGATACCACATGGACAAATGCTTCATGCAGAATAAAACTCAAGCAAATTATGGAGAAAACTGTCAGCCAAAAGCTCCCCCACTCATTCATTTAGCAACCAGCTGTATGCATAAACTTCGGTTTTATCACTGGAGAATGCGCTACCTCCTCTTCTCTATCTTCCTTGCCTTCTTCTTGTCTCTTTCTTTTCCAACTTTCTATGTATTTTGCAATTATTTCCCAAGGCCTCAGTACACTGGCACTTCCTCCTAAGACCCCAAAAGATGATTTTTCAGTAACAGTCAGGGAAGGAAATTAAAGGCAGAGGAGGGTAACTCAAAATCAACCCTTGAGAAGTTCTGGCAAGTACATACTTACCAGACTTTAAAGGGATTGAGAAACCATTGGAGAAGTGATTGAAATTGAGCAGGGGTGAGGTTTAGAATGACAGAAGCGACACACCCAGAGAACATGTAAAGCTGAGAAGAAAGCCATTTAGATTTGTATTTATCATACAGAACTTATCAAGCTTTATGGAAAATACCTACATTCAATACTCGATTGACAGCATTCACATTTACACCAGGAGCTACACTAAGTTTAGAGACAGTATTCAAGATCAAAAGCAAATCAAAGAGCTCAATAAAATGTTTCATTTCCACCTGGTTTTTAGATACAGCTTTCTGAAATATGTGTATTTCACCCTGGCTGGGTGGCTCAGTTGGTTGGAGCATCATCCCATACACCAAAAGACTGTACATTAGATGCTCAGTCCGGGAACATACCTAGGTTGCAGGTTTGATTCCTCAGCCTGGGCATGTACCAGAGGCAACTGACCGATGTTTCTCTCCCACATCAATGAGTCCCTCTCTCTAAAGTCAATAAAACCTATCTTCAGGTGAGAATTAAAAATGAATAATATAATATAATTAACTAATTATATTTCTGCTCTATTTTCCCTCCTACAAAGAAGGAGGAACTGGGCCTCAGGCAGTAACATGATTATGTATGCCATAGATTCCAACTTTAAACTCAGGGTCTCTTCCTTGAAAGTCTAATGGCCTTCTCCTTGTACCATGCTGCATAAACTTCTAAACTTCATGGTAAGTACAATGCTAACCATACTAAAAATGCAAAAATGTTTTGTGAGTACTAGGGGTTTAATACACCTTGGTAATTGGTTGATAGGTATAATTTCAGAAGGAAAGCCAATGTACTGTCTCCTTGCCAGTGGGGTGGGGAGTAGGGCATGTATCTAGACAAGAGACAGAAAAGAGACATCGTAGTTTATTCACTTCCAGTTTCACATATGCAGACTGACTTTCTAATTAGCTGTGTTTTTGTTACTGGTAAAGACTTAACCTTACCTTTTTAACAATTTGCCCAGCCTTTGGACAACACTTGCACTGCAGTTCCCCAGACTGAATTTAAATTCAGTTGTATTTTTGTTAACGGGGATTCTTCATCACTTTCATTTAAACTAAGTTAATGCACAATAAATACAACCATCATACTTACTACTTGTAGTGAATAAGGATATCCAAGGTTTGTAGACTGTCAGGAAAAGTACCTTTCAAAAAGCCTTTTAACAGCAATATTTCAAAGTTATTAGGCTTTTTTTAACACTTAACACAAATTATCTTCATTTTCTACAACCTATTTTGATATTTAAAGGAATATTGTTTTTAAAAAATCTTGCATCACATATGGCTACCATCATATAAAGCCACTTTAAATTACTGTTTTAGAATAAAGGTAAAGGCAGAAGAAGTTGGGTTACGGTGAATCAAATAAAACCTTTTACACATTTTTTGAGTGAGTTTAATGCTATCTGATGCACAGAAATGCTCGCATACACAGACATATACACACTACCTTGAGATCCCTTTCAAACACATCAGCTTGGCTCAAATATGTTAGGATCTAGCATTCATAACCAAATTATATTGGAGACTCTTACTAAAGTGATTGGGCTTCACAGTTATAAAAACTGGGCATTTTCATTGACACTCTGACAGAAGGGATGACTTTTGTTCCCCAGCGATTAGGTAGAATGCTCTATTAGGGGGCTGAGCTCATACAGCCGTGTCGTTCGAGAGTTCCATGGCCGCTAGAACTACAGGAAGACAATCCACTAAAACATCCTTACTAATAAGGTGGAGTTAGCAAAGGAGAGGGTTGAAAAACAGCAGCATGGAAAATAAATGAGGTACCCATAAATTAGAGAAATTTGCACAAATGAGTCAGATGAATGGATTTCAATTCAGCTTGGTTGTTAAGCTTGAAAGAACTCAACAATGACCCACTATAGAAAATCAGATTCTATTTTCACAGTTACTAAAAAAAATGATTATGTTATTATAATCATAAGTGCTATTTATATTCAAAAGCATTTTGAAATGTCTGGAAGATATATGGTAAATGGCCTGGTGGTTTGTCTGGGGATTTTTTCTACTCCGTGATTTATCAAAAGCCCCAAACACTCTGTAATGGGAATTTTAACCAAGTCACTTTGGAAAGCACAAAACTACCTCTGGGGATTTATCAGCTGCACCCATTAGAGGCTCTGCACATTTTGATACAGGTTCATCATAAGAGCCTTGAGTAGTGAGAATTCCCAAGGACTACCCAGTGCATCCCTTTGCTGTGCGGTCAGAATGAGGTCCCAAAAGCGACTTGACTGTCTCACAGGAACAGAATCCAGACCTTCAACTAAAATCCCAGCAGGGAGATGGGGGGCGGTGTGTATGCACATACACACATATACAGAGAAAGAGACAAAGGTCTTAAGAAGACTTTTGCATAGGTGAAGATAAATTTGAAAAAGTAAGGAACAATGAATTGTTTTCTTTGATTAAGAGGTGATTCTCAAACTTTGGTGAGCATAAAAATATCACCTAAAGAGCTTATAAAAGAATGTCTATTCTAGAAATTCTGATTCAATAATCTGCAGTAGGCAGACCTTGGTAACAAATGCCTCAAGTGATTCTATTGCTTCATGGGATCACACATTGTCAAATCTGTATTATAACATAATATTACTATAAAAATTGTGAAACAGAGATTGTGTTTTGGGGGATCATCTGATGTGTTGTAATTCTTTCTTCCAATGTCATTTCTTCAAATTTTCAGGCTTCCAAAGGTCTCTAATTCTCATCTAGAGTGAGGTCCCTAGTTCTCTCTCACAAACAGAACTACATTGGTCAACTTTTCACATCCAAGCACCATATTAATAAATGTGCAATGGCAAGACATCCAAGTCAGAAGAACACTACACATTGTCTATTGTCTAATTATTATAAAAGAGGGTAATGAAAGCTGTTTACCATTTTACCTCTTAAAGTATAAGGCTCTGAGCTTGGAAATATTTTCATGAGAGTCAGGTCCTCCTATCCACGCAGATGATGGCTTGATATAATCCACAACTGCTATTTATTCTTTCACAAAGTTGATTCAAGTTTATCCCTGCAAAAAGTCTTATGGTCATCTAGTCTTGGCTATTTATTAAACAGCTGAGGCCATTATAGGCTCTACCACCTGCCTGGCCCTCCATCCCAGCATCTTCACGAATTAAGAACTTTCCTATTCAAGGGAAGCCCGATTGAGAGCCAAGTCTATGCTCAGAAAAATTTCCCCACTGAATCAAGCTCTGCAGTCCAGTGTCAAAGGGGCATTCAGGGTCTCCAATTGTAGTAATGATTTCTTCATATAAAAAGGATGCAGGACATTCGGATTAACTTCCTTCAGAGCATCTAACTCTTGAAATAAGTAGCAGGATCACAGATTCATTCCTCAAAGGAATACACTCCTACAACAAATTTACCTATGCTCTTTTTACTTCAAGTGTTAAATGTCTATCTTCATTTTCCTTCTAACTATACAGAAAATTTAGAGCTGATAATATTTTAAATCTTAATCCTCATCTTCTGTGTCCACAGATTATTGTTGCACTTTTCAGAATGTGCAGCAGGCCCCCCCCAGCTAGCAAAGCTGCCCAGACCTCTAGCCTCTAATATTCCTCTTCAATCCTGTAAAGCTGTGAAAGATATTGATTCAGCAAATGTGAAAAATTAACTTATCAAAAATAGCACACAAAAAATGGGAACTGGCCAAAGAAACTCTAAGAATATTGTTTTAACTGGAAGTTGTACCATTAACTGTTACAACACACTGTATTCCTGTTATGGCTCTTTGTGATATATTTATCACCGTGTGGGAACAGTTTAATCTGCTCCTTACAGAGAGCAGGAGGGGCTCTCAGTGGCCTCAAAACATGATGGCCCTTGCCACAAACAACTGCTCTAAATTTCTTGCAGGTGGCGGGTCTGTCTTTTTTTCTAAAAGGAAATAACCCTACTCTAAAAGTCAGATTTGTCTTTAAAACTGTAGTGTCTTTAACCACTTCTTTTTCCAGTTTTTCAGTTGACACCGCGTCATGACTTACAGTGGGTTGCATCAATCATTCTGGGTTGTTACAGAAAATATTTTGTGGTGGTGACTATCGCATGCAAGGAACTAAGTGCCCTTTGTGGGTGACTGCGCAAGCACCTCTGATTTCTTGCCAAATCATTCAGAATGCCCCCAAATCCATTAAAACTCTCCACAGGGAGGAAAACATTCCCTCACCCTAGAGAGGGAATTTATGAGTTCATTTCAATCATCACAAATGGAAGCCACCCTTAATATTCATTAGAGATTTTTATGGTGGCAATATGCATTATCTGTTCATATGCCCCTCTGAAAGGCCAATTTCCTTTGAAAACTTGCATGGCTCCAAACCACTACTTGTTAGAAACAGTGGCCTATGTCCAAGTGGGGTCGGGAGAGGCAAATGGACATTTCCTTATCCATTGGTAATGACTCCATTAAGTCACTGTGGTGACTATGAGCTTCTAAGTTTTAAAAACTGAAGGACAATATGGAATGTGCAGTCAGGTCGTTGTATCAGTCCTCTATTGTCATCTGTGACCATATTTCCAAAAGTACATGGGACTCGTTGGTTTACATCACAAAAGATGACTTTCAAAACTGACATTTCTTTCATTTGGAGAGATGTATATGTTGGGGACAGAAGTCTATGAGCCTGAGATCTTTTAATTCTTTTCCATGGTTCAAGTAACCTTTTTGTTCCCTCCAATCTATTCTCATAACAATACGAAGAATAATCTTTTCAAAATATAAGTGTAGGCATGTATCTCATACCTTCAACAAACAAAACAGAAAAAAAAAAAATCCAAGCCACTGGCTTAAAACACTTCTTATACAGCTTCCCATTGCTTTTAGGAGACAACAACACTTAGTATGATCTACAAACCCATGAGTGGTCTGACCCCTTCTTCAGACTTGCCTTATACCACATCCCTTGCTCTCCCTCCCAGTCATTCTGACCCCTTTTCCATTCTGCCTGCTTTGGGCACCTTACTCCTGCTTTTTTCACCAGGTTCAAGCTCAATCGTCATTGTCCCTGAAAGTATTTCCTGACTCCTAACTAGATCAAATCTGCCTTTTATGGGCCTTCGTAGAACCATGCAGCTCTCATAGCTCTTATTAAAGTATCATTTCGTGTTTATTTTTATGATTATTTCTATTTTTGTTCCTCATTAGGCTTTAAGGTTCACAGTAGCTATTTCTGCCGAACATTTTATCCTTCTTCTCTGGAACATTATAAATGCTCCGAAACAAATTGTTGAGTGAATAAATAAATGAGTTCCTGAATTTAATCCATTTTGTGCCTTGGCTAAAAATTTCTTCCTTTGGGTGAAACATGGACATCAGTGGGCTTGAGGCGAGCAGCAGTAAGGCCGTATTTCTAATCCAGTTATTCATCAGTGTGATCGTAATTAATAACTACAACCATTTCATCAGTATGGTTGTAATTAATAGCTGGGAACCATGAGATGCATCAAGATCTTATACTAACATTCCTAAGTGTTATTAGAGTGAATTCAACCAGTTGCTTTATAACTTCCCAGGAAAAAGAGGGAACATGAATTTCTGTCTTTCATTTTTTAGTTGTCTTCTGAAAAAGATATGCTAAGCCTGAAAGTTATATTCTCATTCCGGAATATAATATTGCAAAATGAATATTTGATATGTTTTGATAAAATATATAAAAGGAGTTTCATGAAAGATAAAATCATTTTACACATGTAAGTCACTACTAATTTGAGAAGTGATCATTGTAATAATTTGGAAGGTTAAAAAAGAATGATAACGAGCCCAGCACATGAACCCCCAGCCCCACCTTCTTTCTGTCTGCATGCCTCAGAGATTCACAGGTGTGCGGTCACTAGTACCTGTCCAGGAACTTAAAAGCAGAATATTATCTCACCCTAACTGTGAGCATTTGAACCAGGTAGTTCTGGGTTTTTTTATCTCAAGGGAGAAAATTGAGCAAACTATATTTTTAAAATCTTAAAAATTTGTGAAAACTAGTCACGTACACTTAATATAACAAGACCTCACTTGATAAGGAAGTACTGAAAATTGTTGGTGGTGAGACCCTAATGCCAAGTATTGGTCATTTTTTTGGCCCCACAACAGCACAGGACCACATTTGATATATCACAGACACTGTGCTGTTGTTCACTGCAGGAGGGAAAAGTAACTATAAATACATATAACTATAAATTGCAATTGAATAGTAGTACTTGCTACTAAAAGTAGGAGCTCTTCTTTATTAAATTCCAAATGGGTATCACTTGAACAGTTTACACCCAATTCTTACAAGAACTCCATAACAAAATTCTTCATTATGTCCATTTAATAGATATGGAACTGAAATTCAAAAAAGTAACTTAGTCACACAGATGGTTAGCAGTGAGGATACAATTGAAGCCAGACTTATTTGGCTCCAACATTCATGGAGTTTCTACCACCTACTGCACTTCTTAACACCATGTTTATTTATCTTTCTGGTGAAAAATGTAAAGACAACTTAGTAGCAGAAAAAGTCTGGACTAAGAGTCAGAAGGTATATGTTCAGTACTATCTCTGCCATCATCTGTTGTGAGACCTCAGGTATTAAGTGGTATTTTTTACCACTTAATCTTCATATGTCTCAATTTCTCCATCTTTAAGATGGTAATAATGTTTTATATAATTTATAAAGCTAATATAAGATAAAATGTGAGACAAGTTACATTGCACCCAGAACTCAAGGATTCTGTTTATTGAGCTATTAAGCCTGTACCTTGAATTCACACTTTCATATGCATCATTTTATTTTTTAAAAGATTTTATTGTATTTTTCCCATTACCATTTAATCCCCTTACACCCCTTCCCTCCCACAATCACCACACTGTTGTCCATGTCCATGAGTCCTTTTTCCTTTCTGCTCAATCCCTCTACCCCCTAACCTTTCCCCATCCCCCCTTAGCTGTCATCCTGCTCTCCATCTGAGTCTGTCTCTGTTCTGCTTGTTAGTCCAGTTACTGAGCACCATTTCATTTTTATTTGCAACTTAGTAACTAAATGTCTTCACTTTTAC
This sequence comes from Carollia perspicillata, assembly GCA_004027735.1. Classification (NCBI taxonomy): domain Eukaryota; kingdom Metazoa; phylum Chordata; class Mammalia; order Chiroptera; family Phyllostomidae; genus Carollia; species Carollia perspicillata. The sequence continues at coordinate 23,831 of PVKM010019663.1, forward strand.
AAATGGAAAGTACAGGGAATTTACTAGCCTGGTCTCAAAAGTTACAGAGTCATGGTTTTTCCAAGAAAAAAATGGACTCACATATTTGGACTTAAAATAGAGCTCACCATTTATATTGATTCAGATTTTTATCAATAAAATGGGCAAAGTAATACCACCCTTCTGAATCATGGCACAAAAACAGCATATGTAAAAGTAA
>PVKM010019664.1:0-24006 GCA_004027735.1 Carollia perspicillata
TATCGCCACAGTAAACATGACTCCTCTGTATGATTTCTATTACACATATTGAATCAAAACAAAAGTCTCATTTGAATGTGTTGAATCAATGTTGCACAGAGGATGTGTCAAAATTCAATGTTTATCATTTTGTTTTATACAAAACAGTAGCTCCTTAAGAACAGGGTGTGTTGAGCATTGCAAAATGAAGAAGTTTAAGTGTCTTTTCTGGGAAAGGAAGGGTCAAATGATCCAAAAAACAACCCTTTCACATGGCAAAGGAACTAGACAGTAATGAGTAGAAATGTGATAAAGCTGCCCCATGGACCTGAACTTGGCTGTATACATTGCAAGGCATATGTCTGGTCTCACCTGGTCTTGCATGGCAATGTGAATATTACACAAAATTGCTTAGCACACTGCAGCCATCTGAGCCCATTTTAGCCATGCTTTGTAATGGTGAGAAGCACCCACTGATTCAAAGCAGTCTTGGGGCTGCTGCTCAGTAGGGATGCAATACTCTCTATTCTGCCCGTTACCTTCCCTGTTTTTTCCTGGGCTTTTCCTTGGGATTATCCATGTTTTGTGGGTTTCAGCTTGCCTGGATTTCTTGTTGATTGGAAGCAAAGTGTCTTCTGGGAAGTGAACTGAAGCTGGCCCATTGCTGGGGCTTGGGAACATTGCCAGTCCCTCTGGTAAGTGGGTGAGACTGCCTAATACTAGTGTTTTGAGCGGGAGGGGAAGGTGTGGGAAAGGGTGAGAAATATCTTGGGAAGAAAGGATCTGAGCAGGTGCAACTTGCCCCAGAGCAAGGCCTTAGTCATCAGGGCAGGCAGGAGGAAGCTCTGGATACAATGCAGCAACTGTTCCCAGAAGGTGTCCTTGAATCTGCAGTGCTGGCTGGGTCCTGGGAAGGACAGAGCTGTGGAGATAAAGGGTTGCATTCCATGTTACAGTGCCAGCCTGTCATCCGAGATTTCTCTAGTGTGAGGTTAAACACCACTGGGGTCAAAGGATAGGGAGACAGTCTGTTCTCCAGCCACCTGCACCTCAGGATGCACCTGAGGATTTGGGGTTGCCAACTGACAGAATGTTCATTGCTGGGCTCAGAGGTTAGTGGGGGAGCAGGTGCACACGCAGAGAGGCGGTTTGTGACTGCTCACACTCCCATGTTTGAGGAAGACTTCCCAGGGAGCTGCAGTGGCCACAGCCCTCCAGGGTGGGTTAAACTCAATATTGACATTGTGCTTTCTTTATAGTCTTTCCAGGACTTCAAATTATCTCCTTACATAACATGTAAGTTTATAACGTGACTTTATTAAAGTAGTTTCCCATGGGTTAATGTGACATAAATTTATTATGCTCCAACTTGTCTTCTCTGTTGGTGATTCATGCCCCTTGCTGTGGGGCGTAGTGTGAGTTTCTTAGCTTTCCTGTCCTATTTTCTTTAGACTACAGAATGTTAATAATGCAACTACTTCTTTTAAAATAAGGAAATACATCGGAAGATTCCCCAACACTTTTAAAGAACAGTTTGGGAAGAAAATTGGTTTCCTCTGTTTGTTTTATATGATTTCCACACAACCCTCCTAAAGCAAAATCAATAGGCAATAAAATCCCGGAGCTGTGGCTGTCAGTTTCTTACAAATAAGTACATTGTATCGGATCCCCTCTTCTCCTGGTGCACTCTCCCTGCATTCGGTGTCCACGTTCACTTTGAGAAAATCAACCGTACAACGTCTTGCACCCCCCTTACCTCCTGCACTTTCTCGGCTGCTTCCAGTAGAAGCTTTGCAAAGCTGCACGGTTTTTTAAAAGAAAGCAACACAACACATCGGGAAGGAAGGAATGTCAATTGACAAGCATAATTGGCTGCATTTGCTGATGATGGAGGGGAAGAAAAAGTCAGCAAGCAGGGCTCTCTCTGCAGATGTTTGATTCTTACCTCCACCCTCCTCTTTCAGGGTGGGGTTGGGGCCCATCTCAGTTCCAGAGGAGGCTGACCTGACCATCAGCTGGGCTGCTTAGAGGCCGGGCCCTTCTTCACCCCAAGTGGGCGTGGGCCCAATTCTGAATCTGGCCATGCAAACACTGCCTGTTAATCAGAGACAGGTCATGTCTACTGGCTTCTCTTTTTCCTTCTTCCACAGCCACACACAGAACCTTGCTTTAAGCTTCTAGGAATTACTAAAGGAAGAGACAAACATTAGACTACCAAGATTCTAATTAACTTTGATGTGGATTTATGTGTAAAGTTGGATGAGTCACTGATTTTTAATAAATGAGAGAGAAAATCTTGAAGATTAATGTAATAGCTGAGAACACAGAAGCTAGAACTTTGATGCTTGCTCAATTCTTTCTCCCAACCCACCTCCTTTGGAGAAAAAAAAAATCAAAGATCTTCACAAAGGGGGAAAAGGAAGGAGGATTATGCAAATTGAAAGTTCACAGCACTAAATCATTACTCTCCTGCAAATGAATTTCTCCTTCACGGTCTCTTCAGCAGTATTTTAGGGCTGTATTTGCTGAGGGCACATTCCAGAGGATAATGAGATATGGAGGCATGGTAAAAACGAGGCTGATTAAAAACAAATTGATCTTTCTGTGTATTACAGGAGGTTAAGAAAAAGAAAAAAAAAAACACCAAAATCTGAGGTAAAAACATCAAGTTTTTACTGAATACTCATTAATACATTAATATGCATCAATACATTAATACTCTTCCTTTAAAAAGGCAACAATCATGAATTAGTGGCATATACAGTTTGAGTTTTCCCCTCTTCTCACCCAAACCAGACAGCATGTCAGAAGCCTAGACCAGTAAGACTTTTCCAGCTGTCCTTTCGGGTTGTCTAAGCTCTTTATTAGCTTCAGGGCATTGCTGTCCTGTCCGCTGTTTTGCCCTGATTTGGGGACTGGGGCAGAGAGGGGGTTTCTGTCTGACTGCTGACTGAAGCTTATTGAGCGCAGTGGTTAAAACCAGCAGCTCCGTGGGCTCCCAGGCCATGTGCTTCCCCATTTGATGGAATGTTCTAGTGTTGAGTATCATCAAGGTTAAGTAATTTAGCTTAAAGCTCCCTTTGGCCTGATAGTAGATAGCTGCGACATATAAAGATATATTTGGAGTGGTTGTACAGATTAAGTATTCAATTTTTTTCCTCAGTGATAAACTGACATGGTGATAGATATGAAACAATGCACAAGGCCTTACTGTGTTTGATTAACCTTGACTGTGGATGCTTTTGTAGCTTAGGCAGCTGGTTTGAACAAACTTGTAATTTCACAGCCTTATCAAAAAAGTCATTAATCTTTTATCATTTTATAAAGTAGGAACTTAGTATATATTTACTGATAATGAGGGGACATATGTAGGTTGACATAATTTATTGATACTTTATTTCACACTTGAGTTCTGTGGACAAATACTTATAAATAAGATTCTGAGATGCGCATTCTTCTCACCAGTCATATTTTTTCCTTAGAAAAAAATTCATCAGGCTATTTGCCACGGAGACTTTTGAGGTAAGTAATTCATAGTAGTGAAGATTTTAAAGGCTGAATTCTGGCTTTGTTTCTTATTAGCTGTGTAACCTTGTTTAAGTCAGTTAACCTCTCTAAGTTCAATTTCTTGAGCTCAGAATGAAGATAATGGCACTTTACCCTAGAACTCTGTATTAAATGAAACAGTATCTGCAATATCCTTAGTGTTTGGGGGCATAGAATATCATTTACTAGCATAGCTATTCTTCCTAGAAATAAAATTGCTAGGTTAAGGGAATATATATATTAAAAGTACTGAGCCTTGGTTGGTGTGGCTCAGTGGCCTGAGTGCCAGCCTGCTAACCAAAGTGTCGCCTGTTTGATTCCCAGCCAGGGCACATGCCTGGGTTGTGGGCCAGGTCCCGAGTAGGGGGTGCTTGAGAGGCAACCACGCAATGATGTTTCTCTCTCTCTCTTTCTCCCTCCCTTCCCCTATTTTGGATAAATCAATAATTTTTAAATTTATCAATCAATCAATACATAATTTTTTATTTATAAAAAATAAAATTAAAAAAACTATTGCTACAAATTGCTGAAGTTCATGTTAAATTGTGATGATAAAGTCATGGGACTCAAGTATAGTGAGAGGTAATAGGCATACTTACGAGTTTAAGAATCTGCCCCTAGTTCACCTGTTTGTTTTGTATATGTTCTCTCTTTTTCTGATAGCGGCACCTTGATTTTCTTTGGGAGAAACACATTTCCTTCATTCTCAATCCATGTAGTTCAATGGGGCCAACCTCATCCTCCGGCCTCTGCAGAGGGCAGTCGTTTGTGAGATAGTCCTGGGTAATCCCCCTGCCATAGTGAGTGGTTCAGAAATGGGCATGTGACTTGAGCTGGGCCAATATGAACTCACTCTGGGTTGTTTATCAGTATCACTGGGAAGGGGACACCATCCTTCTGCTCGGGTTGCTAAGCTTGGAGCTGTTGGGGACTCTCTTTGCTCCAACGTGGAAAGACTCTGCTGGGGAGTGAAGCATGGAGAAATGTGGAGCCAAGGTGTGGAGATGTGTCCTGACAGCCACGTTTGAGCATCTAGATGTGGACATGTCTGTACTTTTGAGTCATGTGAGTCAATATATTCTCTCCATTGCTCAAATCACTTTGTATTGGGTCCGTATTAACAGGTGACCAAACCTGACAGATCATATTATGTTCCTCAAGGTCACGTCCTGCATGAGGAATAAGCAGAGTTTCTATCACATTAAATGTCAGAGACATTTATGTTCAGGATATCCTGCATGATGTTAGGCCCCGAGTCAATATGAGTTATGCGATGTTTGTCTGATGTTGTCATTGGATTAAGGCCTGCATCGCACAGGGTCTGGTTTTCTTCAAACGCATGACTGAAGCCACCGATGCCTGCTCATCATTTGGTAACCAGCCACAGTTCTATGAATGTGTGTATGTGTGTGTGAAGAAATTTTGTTTTAAAAGCTGAATCCGTTTTCAAAATGAAAATCTGAAAACTCTATCTGTTGGTGTTAATGTCTAAGAATGCTTTCCTGTAGGTTTACATTACAAACCATAAACATTGTTGGTATTAGACTTTTTCCCTTGTCCACAGTGAGTATCCAGAGGCTGAAACAGAGGGTCCATGCTGAGGGGTCACAGAAAGTGAAGACGAACCAGAGCGTGAAGGCCAAGTCTGGGAAGGCTTCGAGCACTGGCCTACGACATTTGCACTTCCTTCTTCGTGTCATGGGAAACCTTTAAATACTTTGAATGAGAAAGTTTCCAGAAGGTTGATAGTGTAATAATTGCAGAGGAGAGTAGAAACAAAGACACAGGAGGCCAGGAAAAAAGTTATTGCTACTGCTACTGCAGTAATTCAGGTTGAGATTTTTTGAGAAGTGAGGTAATGTGAGTTCAAAGAAAATGGTGGATGGGAGACACATTGAGAAGGATGGGTAACAAGACTTGGCCACCCCAAGAATGAGGGGTAAGAGAGAGACAAGAGTCAAAGATGAGCATACTAATTTTTTTAAGTGAGCACTTTAATTTTTAAAAAAAGTTAGTTTGGGGAGCTGGTTTGTCTTGGTGGGGGAGCTGTAGAGAAGATAATGAGTTTGCTTTTATGTTATTTAAACTCTTTTTTGTTTGGATTTCAGCTCTCTTGGAAGTTGAAGGTAATATACAGAGTGGGAGGTAAACACAGTGGCCAGGAAACACAGTGCCCAGGAAACTTGAACACTGCTCTCCCAGAGAGAGCTATGCTTATAAAGAGAAGTATGAAAAAGAACTTTAAGAGCAATAATTTTTATTCATAAGCTGTGACTGTATTGACTGATCTAAAGAAGAATGGCTCATTAGAAAGGTTTTTTTTTTTTTTTTGTCACGAAGTAAACAAAATAGTGGGGCATGGAGACAAAATAGGGCAGCACCCGTAAAGCAGTGCTCTGCTTTGGCCTGGGGTCTTAGGCAGTGTGGTATGATTGGCAGCTAAGACCCAGTATGTTGATGGATGGATGTACCAGACTATTTTAACCTAATGCCACATTATAGTTCTAATTTTATGCTTATAAAATCAGCCTTCTAATGATAATTTGGCTCTCCATATAGATTCTAAGCTGGAAGAAAAATTCCTTGTGAGTAGCAGGTCCATTTTCATTGTCTTCATTAAATTGGTATTCTGGGTAAGAAGTACACATGTCACTTATGAGTTTCTACAGTGTTGATTTATCATCCTCATGATCTGTCCAACCCTGGAGCACAAGAAAAATTGTGTTCCCTCACCTACAAGGCTGCGTTGTGCACCAGTCTCTGCCTGGTGGTGACTTACGAGCTCAAGGCCTCCTAGTAGGGAGGCAGCTGACTTCCCACTGGTACGTTCCGACTTTTCATTTTTTCTCCTTAAGAGTGGACACTCGCTGATTCAGAACACACCAGGACAGGAGACCAACAAGACTTCCAACCTTCTAGAAGCACTGCCACGGGCTTTGAGAATTAATAGCTGGGACATTTCTCCACTTGGGGAACTCTGAGACACCACCCAAATCCCCTTTCCTTTGTTTAATTTAGTGTGTGTGTGTGTGGTGTGTGTGAGTGGTTTGTAATGTGTGTGTATGAGATCATAAAAGTCACTCAATCATTATAGAAAAAATAATGAGGAAGCAAAAATAAATAAAACCAAGTTAATGTCCCTACTCAGAAACTACCACATTTTGCATTTTGGCATATTTCCTCCTAGGCTATTTCATTTTTACTTGTAATTTATACACAACTTAAAAATCTTCATTATGTTGTTCTCAATTCCAATGTAGATTAGAAGTAGCAATTTAGAGAACGGGAAAAGAAGGAAAAGTCATAAAAAGCAGACAGAAGTTGTTAAAGTGCGCAGAGCTCTGGGGGGGTTTGGTGGGTCACTGCCTGCACAGCTGAGTAACCCCAGGGGTCAGCCGTCATGTTTTAATTGGCACGATAATAAATTTACATCACGGTGACCTCCACTCATCATTAAATGGCTCAATTATGTTCAGTATACTTCTGTTAAAAGTCAGAGACATAAAGAATACACTTTTGAACTATGTCATTCAAACTGGTTCACATAATAACGGGTGAAATGAATTCTAAGCTGTCTGGAAGCTTGACTATGCAGAATTCTTTCTTTCCTCTGGGTTCACAAAAGCTGTAGCTAAAACTGGTTGTTTCCCTGGCATCCGTTCTACCCTTCTCTCATTATGTGGTGGCCACGTTCTTGGTGGGACTGACCACCTCTTGCTCCAGAGAAAGGCTCTGCTTGGCCTAAGCTAATCGTGATAATCACAACCCCCTGCCCCAGGGACTGGTTCAGAAATGAGCCTGGGGCCATGGCCTAAACCAATAGCTCAAAGCATTTCTAGGGATGATGTTGCCAAGAAACAAAAATGTTAGTATTCAGTCAGATTGCTTTTTTCCTCTAGATAACACTGGCCTAGTTATTTGTAAACATTTTCTTCTTCCAGGATGCTAGTTTTTTCCCCCCATTTATGTGGCTGATCATCTTCTATTCATGTGACTTTTCTTCCAAACATAAGTCTACTATAGTTGATTAGGATTCTACTTACAATCAAATGCCAATTCTGCCTCCTTGAGCCTGCTCTCAAGTCACCTTGATTGGAGTTTTAAGTATTCGCAAGCATCCCCTTCATACATTTTTAAAAACAACCTTTGGAGTTTATTACCATAGTTGAAAATGTATATTCAGTGAAGAAGTTATTTACTAGTTTGTCCATCTGTCCATCCATCCATCCATTTATTCAGTCATTCATTCCATAAATATTCAGTGTATGTCTGCCACGTGTCAGGTATTGTCTTAGATGCTGGGGTAATGATGATTAGTAATACAGGTACAATTTGGCCCTTCTCAGCTCCTGATGATAAGCACTGGAAGACAGCTTTCTCTAGACCTGGACATGGTAATAGTTCCTCTTGCTGCTGGAGCCCAAAGCGTCAGTGCCTTTGGGAGTGTCCATTAATGCACATCAGTGATGGTCAGCTTTCCTTGTTGGTGGCTCCTTTGCCTCTGCATGTAGTATTGCTTCATATTAGAGCTTGCCATGGATGGTAGCTAGGACTGCCCTGGGTCTGGGCTCAGGGCAGCCAAGGCTTTGAGAGCCCATATAATGTGTATTGAGAGTGCCATTCTCTGATGCTGTGGAGGCTTCAATGCCAAACATTCCGTTATCCTGAACTTTGTCTGTTTTAACATTTCTCGCTCTTCCTTCCACCCCAGTTTACTGAATTATAATTGACACTTAACATTATCTCAGACACACATGTAGTGGGGGGCCAGGGCCAGCAGCGAGTGCCAGGACAAATTGTGAGCATACTAGAAGCTATGGGGGCCCTGGCTGCTGGCATGCACTCCCCTGGCTGCAGGGTCTCCCATGTGTGTGTACATGGCAGTGAAGGTCAGTGATGGGAGTGGAGCCAGATGCATGCAGGTGCCCAGCTGGAGGGCCTAGCTGCAGGTGAGCCAGCAGTGCAGGCCAGTAACAGGACACCAGGCCAGGTCTAGGCCCACAACCAGCTTCGGGGTTACTGATTGTCAGCATGCATTCCTGTGGCTTTGGAGTCTCCCCAAGGGCATGGGCATAGCAGTAAAAGCTGGTGATGGAGTCAGGCTGTGATTTTGCAGGTGCACATGACTGGATCCACATATGGTGAAGGGGAGGGGGTCAGCTGCTGGGGTCTAGGTGTGTCTTGCACTCCCAGAGCAGCAGAGGCTGGGGCTGGATACCAGCATGAATCTCAGCTCTGGCAGGGGATGCGGAGAGAGCAGGGTTGGGAAGGGAGAAAGGAGGGAGCAAGGAGGGAGCTGGCGCCTGCAAATGAGAAATCCTGAGTGGTGAGAGCTGTAGGGAACCTGTGGCAGCTGTGCTGGCCCTTGACATCTTCAGCAGTGAATGCTCGGGGTCCTCTGTAGAGTAGGTCACTGGGAACTGCTCTCACCACCTCTGCATGTCCCATACCCGTAGCTCCTGACCTTCCTTGTTTCTAGCTGCCTCTGGGTGTCTCAGCTTTGTTGGTTTCTGGAAAAAGTGAAACCAAAGAGGGTACTTCATGGAATGCCATGAAAGGCTGGGAGTGCTGGTCCCCCTCTGGGTTCTCCCTTTCTGTGGCAGTCTTGAGCCAAGAACGCATCTTGTCACTGTGCAGTGTCAGCCTGGAGGATGGGATGAGACAGGGAACATGATGTTGTTCTGCCTTCTTTTTCTGTCTGGTTATTCTCAGAAGGTTTTTTTGTTCCATTGTGTTACTGAAGTTTCTTAAGTGGACTCCTAAGCTCTCTCAGGCCTATTTTTGTTCACAGATAGTGGTCTAGTTGCTGATCTTTGTGGGGAAACTGAGGCTGGAGTCTCCTCAACCGTGACGGCAACATCACCTGGGCTCCTGTCACAGCCCTTGTGTCTCAGACTAGCCACCCTTGTCTCCACAGCTCAAATGTGTGTCTTGACTCTCTCTTCCCTTAGAGATAGTTCTTTCTCAAGAAATTCCTTTCCCTCCTGCTCTACATAGACTCCTGGCTTGCCGACACCACCATTTCTCATGATATGTGAAGACATCCTAAATCCCTCAGAAAGAGAAACTTTGGGTCAAATCAATGTACATGTAACAGATAAATTCAACTCTATCGCCAAGAAACATACATACATATGCACAGAGCATTAGTCCTGGGCCCAGGAAAGGAGCTTGCATAGTAAGGGGGGAGGACAAGAGGGAGGGAATGGAAAAGGAAGAAAATGATGGCGTAGGAAAGGAATAAAGAAAAATTTCTGGGCAGAATTCAAGAAATTGAGCACGTCATAAATCCTGAGTAATTTAAGATAGGAATGGATGGATGTAAGTAATGATTTACATTTTTTGAGAGGTCCTGATACATTTTTATAGAGTGCATGTTATATAATGTAGAATCAATAAGGAGAAACAAAGTCATGATTGATTGCAAATAGATATAATGCAACTAGAATTTTAACATAATATTTAAAGCAGAATCTTCAAATCTACTTACAATTTTACTTTTATTTTCAGGGATAGAATTGTCATTTTTTTTCAGAAATTTGAGATGACTAGGTTGTGCCAAATTCATACGAACCATTTGTGAAATTCATGTGAGAAAAATAACAGTATAGAAATTGCTTATCCAGAATGTAAGAAGGCTGCAGCATCAGCTGGAAAGTCAGCCCGTGACAGGCTTTTCACATCACCGAGAGGCAGAACCCCGCACTGTGAGAGGCTGAGGCCCCTGCTGGGAAATGCTGTCTACACATTTGCTGGGTTTCTTGTATTGCCTGGCTCTTTGTGCTTTGTGGTTGGTTCAAGCCATAAGCAGCAGGACCTGTGAAATGAGGACAGGTGTATTAAAGATATCTTGTAGCTTTTGGTTGCGTGTATTTAAAATGATTAGAAACAGTAGCTCCAGGTTCATAGCTTCTGTCCTTTACATGTGTTTAATCAGTCACATGGCCTATCTCTGCTTTGTAAAACAATAACTAGGAGGCTGATCTTTTGGTCAGGAGAAAGAGAAGTATCAGACTCACTGTTATCAGGAGTCTTATGCATATAAAACTGTCTAGTGGCTGGAAAGGACTAAGTCCAGAAAGGTTATTACTTCCTGAGCTGAAGTCTTTACTGTAAGGTTAATTACGTGCTCCCAAGCATAGGCCCTCTTTGTCCAGCTACAGAGGCAAACAAGTTTGCAGAGAAAGTGATGTGTGCTGATCTCTTTATAGGGAGAGAGGGGCTTGGCCATCTCCCACTCCATTCCTCCCTTCTCTCCAGACTTTGATCTAAATGCAGTGAGATAAGGGTGACCAAAGTAGAAGATAGAAATGCCATGAGAACAATGGACTCATGCACTACATGGAATTCAAAAATAATAAAAAGTATTATATTATTCATGGTGTCTCTTTCAGCTGCAAGTAATAAAAATTCAATTTGAACTGGCTTAGAGGAAATAAATGTATTGACTCCAGGGGACATGATCAGGCAAGGCCGGGGTCTTGATGTGCACGCTTGTAGTCAGGCACCTGGCTCACTCTATTGCTTGATTTTCCATTTTCTTATTCGTTCTTAGCCTCTTTCTAAACAACCAAAGGCTTACATTCTACCACCTTAGCAACACCAGCAGAGTGTCTCTCTTTCCTAATAAATGCAGAAACAGTTCTCGAGCTGTTTCATTGGACCAGACCAGGTCATACATCCATTTCTGAACCCGGCGTTTACCCTGATGGGCAGAACCTGGGTCATGTGCTCACTCTCTCCCCTCAGTCAGACCAGGCTCAACCCTCCCTCCTCCCCCACGGCCACACAGTTATGACAGGCTGAGAAAGGGGTGGCCATGTGAACTATATAAAAGAAAAAAAGGAGAAAATTTAAACAAGTGGAAACATATTTTGTATATTTGGTTAGAAAGGCTTAACCTCATATATGTGTCAGTTTTCTCAAGTTAATATATAAATTTAAGGCAAGCCCAATAAAAATACTAATAATTTTTTCCCTGGACCTAGACACATTGAATCTAAAGATAATCTGAAAAATAATCAAGCAAGGACAAATTGGAAAACCCTAAAATGAAAAGCAATGAAAGAAACCATATACTTTATTCCCCCATTACAGTTTCCAATATAACCATTATAACCAATACAGCAAAGAGTTTTCTCTACGTGTATGTTTGTGAAAACATGGAAGATTTTTCTTTAAGGTATGTCCTTAGAAGTGGAATTAGTGGATTTAGGCTATGTTTATCTACTAAACAGTTCTTTAGAAATTTTTATTGATTCTACAGGTTTAAAAACATAACCACATTATGACATAGATATATTTCTGTATAAATGTTTCCAAGTACAATATTTATGCTTGTCAGAAATACTAAGAATAATAGAACCCACCCCACAGAATGAGAGTTAATTGAGAGTTGGGTTTACTCAACAGTTAACGTAATAATTATATTACAGAAAACCTAAAACTAATAGGCATTGCGATGGCGTCAACTGAACCTGTGACCTTTCCTCAGAGGGCAAGCGATGTAACTCCTGGCTGGCCTGTGTCTTCTTCAATCATCTTAGCTCTTTGCGACCCGTGATTTTCATTCTCATCCTCTCTAATCCTTTTTGAATTGATCAGGATCTTGTATCGGTGCCTTTAATACTTTAAAAGAGTTCTCAGACTCTTTTTTGAGTTTTTTAAAATTCACACTTGCCTGAATTTTCTGTTTCAAGCATCTAGCACAGTGCTTGGCAAATAGAGGACCTTCTGTTCAACTGAAGTCTTTGTCAATTATAGTTTATAGCTCTAACTATCCCTGACCTTATTTGCATAGCTCCACGCTAAGTTCCATACTGGAACTTCCAATGCATGTTTGGAAATAGTAATGCCAGATGGCTCCAACGAAAATGTAAGATCATTCGAGGGGAAAAAAAAATTGACCACAAACCAAAATTAGACATGCTATGAAGAGGAGTTTGTTGCTGATAATCTATATTACATCTTGTGCTTTACATTAGATAGTTTTTAAATCAAATATTTATTTTTCAAGAACTTCCTCTGTTTTCAAACAAGTGGATAATATAGCCCAAGAAAGCAAATCCACTTTTTCTTGAGCCAACACTTAATCAGCTGTGTTAATTTGTACGTATATTAACCATGACCATAACCATGACTGATTTTGTAGAGGAACTTCTCTAAAGTGTATTCCACAACATTTTTCTGAGAATTATGCATACCAGAGTGCCATTTTATAGCTGAATTTGTATTCACCAGTATAGTTTAATGTTCACCTAGATTTATATGTCTATTAGTTATCTATCATTGTGTAAGAAATTACTACTCCAAACCTTAGTGGCTTCAAATAACGCTTATTTATTATCTCTCACAGCATTTATTATTTTGGTGGGCCAGGAATGCAAGAGTGTCGTGGCTGGGTGGTTCTAGCTCAGGCTTTCTCAAGAGATTGAGTCAGTTGTCACCCGGGGTAGCAGCCCCAGGAGGGCCTCACTGGGACTGGAGCATGCATGTCCGAGATGGTGCACTCACAAGGCTGGCAAGCTGGTGCTGGCTTCTTGCCACGTGGGCCTCTCTAAGAAACTTTGAGGAATCGTCTTCAAGAACGTGATCCTCTGTGGCAAGCATACCAGAGTCTCTGTGGAGTTTTCAAAACATCACTTCTTATCATAGAATTCTCATGGTCTAACTTGTACTGATAGGGATTATGTGGGCAAAAGTTACAACTAATACTGTAAGTAATAGGAAGAATTACATCTATGTCATGATTTTCTGAAATCAAAGTCAGTGGCATCCTGTTCACTAATTTTTAGATGTTATCTCAGTGTCATCTTCCTGACCATCCAGTGAGGTGGGTTTATCATCATCTCTGACTTATGGAACAGAAAACCAGGAAGGAGCTTGCTCAGGTGGCTAATTGCTCCATGGAGCTGAAATTTGAGTTTGGCCAGTGGAATCTGAAGCCTGCGCTCTTAAAAACCAAGCTACACTGTCTCCTCTTTGGGTCTTATGTAAGTACAAAAAGAAAGACTCCTTTTTACTATGAGAATTTGAAAGTACAATATAAATAAGTAGAATAATTCTATGAACCAACACGTATTCCACATCCAGCTCTACCCATGATCACGTTATGGCCATTCCTGTCTCATCTACATGCTTCTTCCTTATTTACATTGGAGGGAAGCTCAGCCCTCAAAAATATTTCATTATGTCTCCTTAAAAGATAAAGGCTTTTAAAAACATAATCAGGCCAAAAAATGAACACTATTTCCTTATTATCACCAAATATTCAGTCAAAATATTCAAATTTCCATTATTTCATAAATATTATTTCTTTTTAAAAATATTGGTAACACATTTTGATTAGTGGTGGTCTTTTAATTTTATTTTAATCTATGTTCTTCTCTTCTTATTTTTGTCATGGATGAACATGCAGTCCCAAGACTTGACTATTATAAACAAAGTTGTAATAATTGTTCCTGTATTTATTTTTCTGGGAACTGACACATCTTGTCCTTATCTATTTTCTATTGGAGTGTTTATTTTTTTTCAAATGAATTTTTAAGAGTCCTTAACATGTTAAAGACATTGCCTCATTTTCTGATATGAGTGTTACAAATATTTTTTCCAACTTGTTGTTTATATTTTGACATATTTTGTGGTGTTTTTCTCTACAAAAGTTTAAAATGTGTGTTGGAAAATTTACCAATATTTTCTATCATGGATTTTGGGTTTGGCATCTTGCCTAGAAAGGCCCTCTCTATGCCAATATCATGTAAAACAAATCACTTGTGTATGTTACTAGCACATTCATTAAAAATATTTAAATATTTTACTTTTTGAGTTTATTTCAGTATAAGTGACCTTGTGTTTTTTTTAAATACTTGCCAGTAATTTCAATATAGTACATTAAAAGATCTACCTTCCCCCTCAAGATGTGATATGCCACCTTTACTATGCTCTCAACCTCATGATATTTCTTTTGTTCCTTCTTTTTTCCTTGTAATTCATTTGTTAAGAAACTGAGCTTTAGAGTTTTCCCCAGTTTGGATTTGTATTGCATCCCTATGCTGTCTTCTTTTATTCCTGCAAACCGATGGTTGGAGCTCAGTGGTTGATTGAATTCACGGCCTGATTTTGACTTTTTTTGGGGGTGGGTGGCAAGACTAATTTGTGGGGGGTGTCGTAGACTTTCTTTTTTTTCTTTTATAATTTTATTTTTAAAAATATATTTTATTGATTATGCTATTATAGTTGTTCAATTCCCCCGTTTATTTCCCTCTGCCCTGCACACCCCCTCCCACCTACATTGCCCCCCTTTAGTTCATGTTCATGGGTCATACATATAAGTTCTTTGGCTTCTACATTTTGTATACTATTCTTAACCTCCCCCTGTCTATTTTCTACCTACCATTTATGCTTCTTATTCTCTGTACCTTTTCCTCCTCTCTCCCCCTCCTACTCCCCACTGATAACCCTCCATGTGATCTCCATTTTCTTGATTCTGTTCCTGTTTTAGTTGTTTGGTTAGTTTATTTTTATTTTTGTTTTTTCTTTAGTTTCAGTTGTTAATAGCTGTGAGTTTGTTGTCGTTTTACTCTTCATATTTTTTATCTTTTTTTCTTAGATGAGTCCCTTTAACATTTCATATAATAAAGGCTGGGTGATGATGAACTCCTTGAACTTGACCTTGTCTGGGAAACACTTGATCTGCCCTTCCATTCTAAATGACAACTTTGCTGGGTAGAGTAATCTCGGATATAGGTCCTTGCCTTTCATGACTTTGAATACTTCTTTCCGTCCCCTTCTGGCCTACAAGGTTTCTTTTGAGAAATCAGCTGACAGTCTTATGGGCACCCCTTTGTAGGTAACTGTCTCCTTTTCTCTTGCTGCTTTTAAGATTCTCCTCATCCTTAATCTTGGGTAATGCAGATGATGTGCCTTGGTGTGTTCCTCCTTGGGTCCAACTTCTTGGGAACTCTCTGAGCTTCCTGAACTTCCTGGAAGTCTATTTCCTTTGCCAGATTGGAGAAGTTCTCCTTCACTGTTTGTTCAAATAAGTTTTTAGTTTCTTGCTCTTCCTCTTCCCCTTCTGGCACTGCAGGGATATTGTAGACTTTCATCGGTAGGAAGAGCATGGACTTGGACTGGGACATTTTCCAAGGGTGTTCCACAGAGATGCAACGTGACATTTTAAATTTTTTAGTGCAACACAGCAATATTCATTATCTATTGGACATTATATGAACTACTGGCACAAGGTTGTTTCCATTTTCAACATTAGGTAAAATTGCAACATTTTCAATGATGAAATATATTTGCAGCATTAGGTTTTTGGTGATTGCTGGGATAAAAAGCAAGTGCCTCTGGAAACCAATAGGGAACAGGAAATGAAGGCAGCGTGTCTGGTTGGGTTCCAAGGTGCGAGAGCCTGTCCAGTCCCCCGCAGGTGCATATCTTCTATTAGCAAGTAACTATCGCTGTGAAAGAATGGAATAAAGTTTTTTTTCAATTTATGTGTATTATTTTTTCAAATGGCTACTAAGTTGTTAGGAAATACATACTTAAGTACTTTGGCCTTACTTAATAAATAAAATGAATGTTTTTTTTTTGTTAAAATGAATGTTTTAACATTTTTATGGAAGGGTACTGAGAAAAAAAACCTATTGAGATATCAAGACATTGTGAACTAAGAAAGTCTGGGGGCCTCTGGACCAAAGTCTCCTGGTTTTTATCGATATGTGGCTAAGAGTTCTCTCATAAGGTGTCATTGCTGCCATTAAAGATTTACTTCTATTCATCTTATTAGTAGCATGTTTCCTTCATGTTTGCTCTTTTGTGACTCCTTTAAGTCACTTTCCAACACCTGAGGGTGAGTTTAGCTAAAAAGAGATAATGTAATAGAGTTGAAAGTGGTCACAGTTGCCAGTCCAGTAGAACATTAGAGTTTATTTATTTGTTGAGACTTCACTTGCTTTTTCTAACAATTGGTATGTGGTATTGCATCAGTCCAGGGGCTGATTTCCTTATTGAAAAACCACTAATTTAATTTCCAATGAATGTGGCTGCTTTAACAGGCACAAGTTAACTATAATATATTACAATGTGTGGAAGGCAGATGAACAAGTGTGGGCACTGTTGTGAACTTCATGAAACTCCCACTCTTCCCTCAAGACCTTGTAGGACTTTATTGTGCCCGTGATTGCTTAACATACAGAATGAGGCAGGGTGCCAGGGTCATTTGGTATATGAAATAATAGCAGAGTTTAACTACTTTATTATTTTTCTTTAAATAAAATAGAAATACTATCTCTGATATTTTTTTCTAGGACTCCTGGACTTGTATGCCCCCTGTCTGGAGACCTCTGTGGCAAAGCACTTGGTTACTACATGGTCACATTTTCCTTGCTACTTCCCTTCCTGAGCTAAACCAATAAAGCCATGTGTTAGTTGTCATGGCCTTGGGCAAGTCACCTGTGACCAGGTCTGCACCATTTCCTCACACGCAGTTTGGCATCAGAGACCTTGTCTGGCTGTTTTGTTCAGAAGCAGGTTATATGTTGTCTGCATCTTCGAGTTTTCTTAAAGATTAGAGCAGAATACTCAGGGTGGCAGAATACATTTGGGAGCAATTAGGTGGCTTTTGCCTCCCAACTATCCACTTTCTCACTGAGCCGGCATCCTCCTAGGCCTCAGGAGGCATTCACTGGCTCCAGGGATGGCCAGACACAGAAGAGTCAGGAAGGAAGAAAAAGTTATTTGCATTTCTAAATACATTAAAAAATCCATAGTAAAACCAAGTCTTGAAAGCCTGAGTGCTTTTGATTTCCAAGAACTTTTTGAAAGAAAAAAAAGAGTTTTTAAAAAAAATTTCATAAGCTTGATTCTTTGTCAAGAATCAAAAATCCTAACAAATTTTCATATATAAAATTTATCCATTAACTATAAATGTGAAAGAATACTGCCACTCATCTCTGCCCCAACCTGTCTCAACATGCAGAGAACAGAGATGTAGAGATGTTTTTTGTGCTGTAGGTGAGGACAAGAATTTTCAAGAATTGATTATATCCTTAACACCCCCATTCTCCAAGACAGAGTGATCTCAATGTCACATAAAATTTGGAGGACGGTGTAGTGAAGATGCATGACTTATTTTGTAGCTCAAGGAGACTGTCAGCTTCTCCATGAATCCACTGGCTTTGTTGGTGCAGCTGTGGTAGGTCACCAATGAGGTAGGCTTGCAGACCGCTGCACGTGTCTCAGGCAGCAGAGCATTCTGATCTTAGAAGTTGCCTGGAGTAGGTGCAGGAGGTTGGGAGTGTCCACAAGGACATCACAGTGGGGAAGAAGATGATGCAGAGGTCATGGATCAGTCCACTGGAAATCATGGAAGTCTGGAGACACAGACTTCTGCTTGCCTGATGGCTATCATCTTTGATGGTGAGCCAGGTACCACTCCCCCTGCTTTCATGACTCTACATATGCCCAAGTGGAACAAAGGCACAACCCCAGGGAAAAGTAAAAAAGGCTCGAAGCCTGAAATGACTGAATTAGGATCCTGAAAAAAAGATCAGGAAAAAAAATGACTTAATTCAATATGCATTTGTGTTTGTATAAAGGGTAGAGATGGTTCTAGGGATTGAGGACACAGTAATGAAGACAAGAGAGAAAATTTTTGCTTATAGGAGATTACATTCTCAAGGGGGGGACCAAGACAATAGAAAGATAATAAACTAAATATATGGTGTGTTTGATGATGTGCTATGGAAAAGATGAAATCAGGGATATGGAATAAGCAGTGCTGAGTAGGATGATGTTGGGCGGTGATTGGGAGGAGAGGTTGAAATTTTAAATAGGGTTGCCAAGGAAGGCCTTGCTAAGATTATAACATCTGAGTAAAGACCTGAAGGAGGTGGTATGAGTCATGTGGGTAAAGTGGGAAAAAATAATTGTGTGCAGAAGAAACTATAAGTACAAAGGCCCTAAGGCAGGGGCATACTTGGTGGGCTGATAAATAGCATAGAAGTCAGTGTAGTTGGTGCAGAGTGAATGAGGGGAGACTGTTAGGAGAAAAGCTCAGAGAACAACACTGTATGTGGTATGGGGTGTGTGTGTACACATTTGTGGTGTAGGGAGCCGGGAGTGGGGAGTACAGCAGATGTGTAGAGAAGTGTAGGCCACTGTAAGAACGTAGGCTAAGAAATTTGACCATCACTATGAGTGAGATGGGACACCATAAAGAGTCTGGAGCAGAAGAACAGCATGATCCAACTAATGTTTAACAAGATCACTCAGGCCACAGTGTGACAATGGGCTGGAGAGTGACTTGAGAGGACAGGGTGATGGCAGTGGAGTTGACAAGAACTGGTGAGCTGATGGGTGGATGGGTGAGTGTAAAGAAGGACCCAAGCAACAAGAAGTATGCAATTACTATAGGCTGAGACGGGTAGGTTGAGTGGGGCTGGAGAAGAAAATCAGAAGTTCCGATTTGTATTTGACAAGATGAGACACCAATTAGATATCCAAGTGGAGCTGAGGAGGAAGCAGAAGAGCATGAAAATCTGGAGTTCAGAGGAGTCTTAGCTAGAGATGTAAATTTTGGGAATCGCCAGCTACTGATGTTGTTTAAAGCCAAGAGACTAGATGAGATAGATACCCAAGGGAGTCAAAGATACAATGCAAAGAAAAGAGCTTCAAAAACCTAGGAGAGAAAAAAGAATGGGATTGTGTCAAAGCAACACAAGAGTCCACTTGAATGAGCTAGAATTACTACAGCAAGAAAATAAATAGCAGAGTATTGAATTATAACCCAAAGTGTAAAATAAACATCCTAGGGCCACATTAATAAGAATAAATGGTTGAATAAACAAAGAAACAAATAGGTAAATAAGAGGCAAATCTTTTTTACAAGAGAATTCCACTTGTATATACAGATATTCTCCCCATCGATAATTGGAACCTTCCCTGCCATGAGGGTGGGCTGGACTTGATGACTTAGTTCTAACTAATAGACTCTAGGAAGGAAGAGAATAATAGCTTTAGAGTGGATAAAACTGGCGAATACGGGGAAACTATCGTAGACCAGGGGCAACTTGGGAGACATTACAAGAAAGTGAACTGTGTTACCCTAAATGGATCCTGGAACAGAAAGAAAAAATTAATAGAAAAACTGGTGATGTCCCAGTAAACCTGGAGATAAATTAACAATAACCTACCAAGGTTTTGGGTTTTTTTTTAACTTTGACAAGTGAACTGTGATAATATAAGATGTTAATAATGGGTGAGGAGTATAGTGAATCTGTGTTTTCTTTCCAACTTTACTGTCAGTCTAAAATTACTCTAAAACAAAAAGTTCATTTAATTAAATAAATAAATAAAAATAGGAGAATGCAAGTATCTCTTTTCATTTGGAAAAAGTCCATCCAAGATTGTCTCTAGCGGCTAGAGCTCTGAAGTCATCAGAGATGTTCTTTATGACTGCAAATACAACCTTGGACAGTACACCAATAGGAGTAGGTAACCTGAGCCAATATCAGTTGCCTTGGTTACAGGAAACTTGCTGTTTACAGGGGAAAAAAAAAAGTCAAGTAGATTCAAGCTTGACCTTGCTGCACGTGAACTAGAAAAAGGAAAACACCAGTCCTTCCCAGGACTGAGCCTGGGAGGTGGGAAGGAGAAACGAGGTCCGGCTGGCAGGCTGAGGCTGCTCACACTTTGCGCAAGCATCTGCTCGTTTCTGTGTTTTCCTCCATGCAGGTCCGCTTTTTCAAAGCCAGAGAATTTCATTAAATTAGGCATGTTTTATAGTTGAAACATCTGCTACTCATATTGTACTAGTAGGTGATACTCATTAATTTATCATTTCTTTTACATATAAAATGCTTCCCCTCATTAAAACAATTGAAAACGACAACGAAAAGTCTGAGCGCAGTGTGGAAGCCTGGAGACTTCTGAAACGCGTCACGAACAGGGAGTAGAAGGTGTTAGTAAATTTAATCTCTAGCTTCATTATTGACCATCTACGCGATTGCGGATTTATTTGGTCTATTTCTTCCAAGTTTTTATTCTCAGACTATTTTTTGTTTTCGTTTTAAATGATAACTTTAGGGCATGTCATGTTCTCAGTGTATTTGCTCAATTTTATCATTAAGCACAACACTTTTGCTCAGCTTAGATGTATAATGCACATATCATATTCTAGTCTAAAATCCCTAAGGGCCGGTGTACCTTGGGAAATTGTATTATTTTTTTGAGATGCAATATTTCATTCTTTTTAGGATTATATAAACATACTTTTATGGAATTCCATTAAAAAATACATAGCTTCTGTGGACAACAAGGTGAAAGGTAATGATGTTTCTATTGGCTGTAGAATGTTTCCTTTGGCTTAGATTATTTTTGACATTTCTAGCTTGGGGTGTTTGTTTTAATCTAACAAGAAACTTTTTCCCCCCTTTCTATTTCTTGTGACGCTGGTGGCCTTGCACATTACAGTCTGCATGCACCCCCGCCTGATGCAGGAAATGCAACGAGTCCCGGGCAGGAGCGGAGTGCTGCAGTAGGTCCAGGGCGAGTGGCGCTAGTGACTTTGTATCTGAGTCCCGGTAAGGGATTTTATTTTTTAAGTGATACATGTCACTGAAATTACAAATGTCTAGTGACTTTAAGGAGGTATAAAGGAACAACAACAAATAAAGGTCAGCTGGAATGCAGGCATGATTCAGTGGCCAAACGATATTTTTGACCCTGTGACTTGCATTTAACAAAATGCGTTTCTGGATTTTAGCATCCCGGGGAATTTCAGCTCCCTCTTACCCCCAGACATACCCCTACACGTACATTTAATTCAGATGCTGAAAAAAAACCCCCACAGAATCATTGTTCTTTCATTATATTTTAAAGAACAATCAGAAATTTTGTTTCTTCTAGGGGAATGAAGGTGGTAAATTTTCCCCAGCCTTCAGGGGCTGGTGTCTCAATGATAAAGGATCCCTGCCTTCTGGACAAACCAAGTGGTGACGTCATAGCATGAGGCTGGCGCCACCAAGACGCCCACTCCTGTCACTCACTGTGTCCAACCAGGAATATTTCTGCTTTTTAGTTTACATTTAGCCAAAATAGGAGAATATGAAATCATTTGAAAGTGCCAAGAAAACTGTTAGGAAATACCACCTTGGGCAGCTTAAGCTGTCCAAATTTATTGAAACATCTGTTCTGTATTTGGATATAGTCATTCATTTAAAAAGGTGAATGTTTATTAACAACCTTGAGAAAGCTGAAGAAGAATCATCAGCTTCCATTTAAAAATATTTCTATTCAGTCACTTTGAATTGCGTATTTAGAATATTTTAACAAATAAACATATTTTGAATCGTCCAGGTTGGGTAGTATTAAGTCTGCCCTTAAATCTAAGATAATTACAAGGTAATATGGAGTTAAACCTGAAATATAGCTAAAAAGGTGTATTGTTGATATTACAACTACTCCTAAACCTTTCAGAATTTTGACATTTCCATTTGGTTACCATATTTTTCTGGCAGATTTCTCTGTCTCCATCATTGTAAGAGTCTTTGTGACATGCACATATACTTTAAGGTAGATTTGAATTAACTTGGATTTGTGTGAAGCCTATTGTTTAGAGAAATTATAGGCATTGTGGAATCCAGGTGGCAGTTAGCAACCAATTTTGAACACTCATTGATCTTCCTCTTCCACTGTAAAATCCCTCATTTTAGGTGAATAATTTTGATAGGGAAAGAATCAGTACTCCATAAACTCATGATAAAAAAATGCTATTGCTCAAGCATAATTGCCATGACTGACATAAATACTTTGTAGTAAGTAACACAAATCTCTCTCAACACTATCAGCCCATTCTGTATTTGAAACTCACTTTGCAGATAAGGAGAATTACGAAGATGAGAAGTGCCATGCGTTCTAATCTGCTATCAAGGTTATTCGGCAGTCAAATTCCCTTGTTTTTTGGGGGGTGGGTTTCATACCATCCTCTATCTTTTCTAAAACCCGATTATTTTAACAATACAGCCTTACTTTCTACAATGAAAATGTTTATCAAGGAAACAGATTTCTCTTTGGAAAAAAAAACTTGGAAGACAAGATTAGAAAAGAAAAAAAACAAGTTATGAAAGATGACATAATTTGACTACCCAGTCTAAATGGCACTGTGTCTAAGCATCCATCTTTTCTTTCCTTCTGTAGTTGAAATAACCTACTTCTCACATTGTGTGCCTTACTGGAGAAAATTACTATTAGTCAGGAAGTCCTCACAGTCCTTCAGCATGGACTCTTTGCTGTAAAGCCGATTTTCTGTCCTAGCAGAATGACTTTAGGGTTAGAGATCGTGGGTATAGATAGATCAACCGCAGGCACTTGGAATTTCTACAGCTGTTACAGCCCAATATATTTTTCTGCTTTAACTTTAAATTTCTCTGTGAACTCAATTTTAGAGTCACAGTGTGACCTTGGGCAAATTGTTCAACCTTTCTGGACACCATCTAACTCCAAGATTCCTCACTAAGTTGCTTTTCACTTCTAAAACACAGCTGATGAATTCTTTGAATACAGAGAATATGGACATTAAACTAAAACAAGGGATTCATCCAATCACTAAGTGTATTCTTGTTTATGAGAGAGATACATTATTCAAACAAAGTACTCTATACTAAAACAGGCTGTGCTCTGAAGGGATCTTTTGGGTCTGGAACTGGTGTGTGTGTGTGGGGTGGGGGCAGTTTCTCTCTCTAAACAGACCAGGCGCATTTCTAATGTATTGGAATAGAGCATCTCTCCAAAGAAAAGGCTCTGCTGCTTCAGTTCTGTTAAAAATTATTTTAAAAAATTAGAAATAAGGCAAAGGATGCCTGTGTATCCTTTCTGTGTCATATTGCAACAGTTTCTAACTGACTCACCCAAGGATTACTTAATTCTTTTGGGAAATAAATATTCGTTTTCTTTTTACACGTTATTTGTTATTGATTAGGACCCAAATTCTGTGAAGTCCCATTCTCATGCATAGAGCTTCGTCTGGCAGATATGCATATTATTTCTGTCTGGAAAATGCAACCTCTAAGGTTATGGTTTTACTGCTTTTTAGGTTATCCACCAGTTTTACATCTAACCTAGTAATCTTATTCTAACATTCTTTCTTCAGGATTTCTATAGCTCCTGAGTTTTGTAAATACTCTTCGAACCAACTTCATCATCCTACTGGTTCCCTTATTAATGAGTTATGTAAACTTCGACACACTTTATAGTTGAATTAGAAGTCAGAAATTTTCACTTTGGTAGATCACTGTTGCTTTTGCTACCTCTCTACTGCCACCACCTGGAAGAGCAGAGGGTTGCCCAAAGCAGAAAAAAATCTAACTTAATACTGAGCTCCTTGCTGTTTGGATTTCCATCTCTTTTTCTTCTTCATCTGTGTCCTGCTATAGTAGGCAGTTAGGCATGGGCAGAATAAGAATGATAGGCCAGGTAAGG
>PVKM010019665.1:0-24026 GCA_004027735.1 Carollia perspicillata
TATGTTATAATACAGCTTAGTATTGTACCGCACATGCTAAAAACAGGTTGATAATATGAGCAAATATTCCCATTATATTGCCTGAACTTTTACACATTTTTTGGCCATATATTTATTAGTTAGGACTACAGCAAGCATTAATTCACCAGCTTTCTGAGATAAGAAAGGTATGTTCCAATAATAATTACAAATCTGCCAGAATATTGTGGGAGTTACATAGCTGGGGATTTAAACAGAACCAAAATCACTGCAAAGTTGTTTAACAACTTTTGTTAATTATTTGTGTCATCATAGATTACAGCTTGCAGAAAACTCTGATGAAATCCTTCAACAAACTATGTCAGTTTTGTAGAAAAGCAGTAACTCTTGATAAGTAAGCTCATAGTGTTCTATCATCCCTTTCTCTGTGTACACACTGTGATCTGCTAAACATGATACATACATGATATATACCTCAGTTAGTAGCATCAATATGCATCCTGTTAAGAATTCAGCCCCAGCCCCCAGGGTATCCCTTTCTCTTGTAATATAGATCAGTACCAGGAAGGAAACAAAAGTTTCTGAGGGCCCAAAATAGACATTCATAATTTCACCCACTAAAAGTAATGCACTTCACCAGCAAGAGAAATGCATGACCATATTTTAATGATGACTCATACAAGGCTTGGTCATGTGGTTCCAAGCCTTCTATAAAAGGATGAGAAAATTTTAAAAAGTTGGTAGGAGGTTCCAGGGTAAGTCGCAATTGATCATAACCAAATGGCATCTGGTGGCCTGAAAACAAAGGAAATAGAAAGTCCAGCAAAATCATCCAAAAAGCACAGCTGTTTGGGCCTTTTTGAATGGGACAGCACGTTCAACCTGTCTTAGGAAACCCTAACACACAGCCCTAACTACTCAGCCAAGTGTAATGATTAACTTCCAAATTGATGACACTGAGTCATAAAAAGGACTAAATTATATTTTGCTCAATTGTTACTGATTTTTTAATATATTATTATAAAAAGGTATCTTTTCTACTTAAAAATAATGGAACAAAATACCCTCAAACCTAACCCCTGTCCCTTTCAGTACCTCTCCCTGGATCTTGCTCCCTTTGTCAACCCTTCACCCTCTTCTTTCTTTGACCTCCTCTCTGGCTTCTTCCGCAAACTGGTTGAGTTCCTACCTTTCTAGAGGAAAAAACTCCCTTGTTCTTTGATCCAGCATCTCCCTCCAGGAATCACCCATATCTCTATTGATTTTCTCAGCCAGACTTCAAGGGAGTTTCATTCACGCCCGCCATTTTCTTTTCCTTTCATTTACTACTCAGCCCAGTTGCTGTCAGCTTGCAGTTCCACTGTTTTATTGCAACTCTTCCTAGTATGGTTCCTCTCATTTCCTCATTGCCAAATGTATGCTTTCCAGCTCTTTTCTTACTAGGTTTCTCTAAGGCAATTATCAAAATAAAGCAATCAAAAAAAAGATTATTTTTCTCTTTCATGTGTAATCAATTTCTTCTGAGGAAATTGGACCTTTACATAAACCCTTCCGTCTGTCTTTCATCTTTGCATTTTACTTCTAGGAGATACATTATGTTAACAACCCTCCTCCTAGAGATTCTCCATCATCTCTCTGGCACCTTCGCCAAGTCACCTGTCTTAAAACTGGTGGACTTGCAGCTCCAAGTGTGATTGCTGGACACTTGTTAGAAATGCAGAATCTCAGGACTCAGAAATGCAGGCCTGCTAAATCATAATCTGCATTTATGACAGACCCCTAAGCACACTGAAGTATAAGAAGCCCAGCACTGGTGCACCTAATACTTCATTTCCTGCTTCTTAATCTTTTAGGATTTGGGTTTTAAATTCTCTTTATCATTAACAATTATCATTGGATTTCTATTTTAATATCACATAACAGCTTTAATTAAATCTTCTCTTAACTTCAGAATTTGCAAGAGGTAAAGGATGGGGGAGGGGAGCAACCAATGGTCTGATTATTGAATAACATTATCATTCAAGGCATATGTACAGGTTCTGCAATTCCTAACAGAATCTTGTGGTACCTACAGTGTCTGCTCTGTTTAGTGTCTGTTTTTCTCTCTGTCCTTAAAAACGTTTAGAGGGAAAGGCTGGAAAATTAATAATCTTAAGACGAACACTGTAAGCAAAAATTGGAAATGCAAAGATTATCATAAATTACATTGAAAAAATTTTAGTTTACTCTCTGAAAAATTCCAAATGCAGAATATCGCTGTCCCAGTTTCTCATAGTGGATTTGCTAAGTGAGGTACTGAGTTAAGTATATATCTTTTCCGCTCTATGATGTATGTACCAAACTATCTTTTCTCTCCAACATTTGACTTTCATCTCTAAGAAGTTTAAGGAATTTATGGCTCGGTGCATTTGATGTGGCACAGTTCCACATGTGAGGGATGGTGAGTTGAATAGCATGATAGAAGTACGTGCCAAGAATAATTGGCTTCTGTATTGCAGAACAGCTCAAATGCTATGTGTATCACAGCATGTAATTTGGGTGTACAAGATGCCTGTAGTTCAAAGTGCTTTACTCCTCTGCAGTGGCAAGCTGAGCTTCCTGTTGGCTGGCTCCTGTGTTTGCATTAAACAGCCTGGGGGCAGTTAGAAAGAAAGCACCCATCTAGTAAGTGCATTCTCAGAATCCTTCAAATGGGATAGACCTTCACTCCGGGATTCTTTCCCTCCTTCCTTCCCCTCCTCCCTCACTCCCTTCCTCCCTCCCTCCCTCTTTGCCTTCCTTCCTTCTTTCTACTGAGCATAATGCAAAGCAGTTCTTTCTCTGCTTACTTGGACTCTTTGTCAGCGTTCTCCAGCAGTGTTTCCTTGCTATTGTTAAGAATTGCCTAAAACTTTCATACAACATCCAGCGTCCCAGACTACTCCCCTTCCAATCTGATTCAGTAAGCTCGAGAAGGAATGGGAGAACTTGTATTTTTAACGAGCAGTCCCAGAGATTCTTATCATCAGACTAATTTGAGAAATGCTAGAGTTCTTCCATATTCAGGCTTTGGAGTAAGATGACCCTGGTTATAAATACTTGCTGTTTGACTTAAATTACCTAAACGTTCTGAGCCCTGATGTTTACGTGTAAAAGAGGGACATGCTAGCTCATAGTATTGCTATAAGGGGACAGTGTGTATCAAGCTCCCAGCATAGTTCATGGTTCATAGTTTAGTTTACAGTCAATAACATTAATTCCTTTATCTTCTAGCAGTGCTCCACTTTTGAAGGGTCAGTTTTGAATTTTTTCCCAAACATTTATCTGTGTTAGGTATAATTTCTGAAGTAAATGCAGATAACAAAGCACATCTAATTTTTAATTCAGCAGACATTTCTGAGGGTCTGTGGTTTGTCAGGAATAAGCATTGTCTAATTTCATTATCACCATGATCCTCATGTGTGGGAGATATTACCATGATGATATGTAAACTGAGACAAACTCAGATATATAAACTGAGGCTCAGGGATAATTTTACATTTAGTAAGTGGCAGATTCAAGTAGACATTACAGGCCCATGTAGTTCCCCTACTCTACAAAAACAGCCTTTGCCCTCATCATTGGGTCTGTTTTAAAAACGTCTACACCCCTGCCCACACACATTATGTATATACAAATACCTAGAAAAGTTCAAAATAAGGTTAATTTTCTGAATAATTTATTTCATTTAAATCCTCTGAATTATCTATTTCGTGAAACAATATTTATATAGATCAGTGGTTCTTGAACTCAAATGCATTAGGGGTCAGGTGGGTAACATAAAAGGACAGGCCAGCTATACAACAACAGTAAGGAGTCATGGGGACCACGGCAACCAGAGAGAATAGCTCTTCTAAAGGAAGCACTTTCTGCTTAGCTCCGGGCTCCTGTTGAAGTGCCAGGATGTGGGTTCCCTGTTGTCAAGACTTTAGCTTTTTTAAGACAGAAAGAAATCCAAGGTTTTATGTAAAAATTTCTCAATTTTTAAACTATGTGTGTGGCCCAAACAAACCACATCTGTAGACCACATCTGGCCGGAAGACTGCCAGTTTGCAACCTTGACCTAATTGCCCTTAATTCACCACTTCACTTGACCTGGTAAATAGTCCATTTAAATGTCTTGTGTATGTATTGGACCCTCTGGTTAGTGTCTTCATGATACACTCAAATTTCAGGAACTAACCTGAAGTTTTCCAGCTTCAAAAATTTGAACCCAGTTAGACCGGGTGCTGTTACTGGTGTTCAGAATTCAAGAACTCGATGCAAAAGGAAGAATGCCAATTAACTAATTTACAATGAGAAATGTGTTTTCAAGAATCAGGATGCCATATTGGTCTGATCAGTCGATTCTCTCCTTGCAGTACAGCCACCTAAGAAGCAGACTAAGCAGACTCCTAAGCAGAAACTGCCTTTGTGCTTATGGAGTCAGAACCTGGGAAATGAGAGACTTTAAACAAATGCTTTCTGCGCTGGGTCTGAGAATGTTCCTCTCTTTACAGTAGCCTTGCCACTGAATTAAAATATCAGAACACTGCCACTTCCCCAGATAGGCCAAGTAACCGCTGATCAAGTGTCTCCTTTCATGCTATTAGCAGTGGTTCACAAATTCATGCCCAGAGATTTTGTTGAAACACAGATTGCAAGACACTATACCCAAGGATTCTGATTCAGTACTTCTGGAGTGGGACCTGAGTATTTTTCATTTCCAACAAGTTCTCAAGTGATGTTGATGCTGATGGACTACTAGATGGGGAACCGCCTTCGAGAACCACCTTGCTCCTTTTCATCTTTGCCCACCACAGTTGTCTGTGTTTCTACTTTGATATGCTGCCATGGTAACATCCTGACTCTGGGGTTGGAACCTGGATGTTTAGACAATTTGTAGGTTGTCCGTTATTACATTTTTAAAGTATTTAATTTAATTAAAAATATTTGACTAAATAAATTAACTTACTGAATTCAAGATGCCATTGATTATAGGACATGCATGGATTTGGGAAGTATTACAAATGTGGGAAAATACATACATTTTTAGAGTCACTGAAATTTAGTAAATTAAGCTTCAATCTGGGGTAATCTCTTCTGGATTATGTTATATAAAACTCAACTGGATGCATACATTTGACGAAAGGATTGCTATTGTATCTTCTTTAAGTAAACACAAGAATTTTAAGACTCCCTTTCCCTGTTCTTCATGGAAAAGACACTGCTGCCACAGTGATCTATGGCTGACCTTGTCATCCAATTGAAACTTACTGTATTTGTACTCATACACAAATATGACCCTGCAGGGCCAGACCCTCACTTACAGAATGAATCTCTGTCTTATTGGATTGGTAGGGCCATGTACCTTTTTTTAGTAGCTGATTATCAGACTTACTGTTCCCTTGGCCACTCGGGGAAGGACAGTTAAGACACGTGTCATTCAGCTGTTCTAATCCTCCCTTGTTTGTATGGTCATAAATTACTTTTCTTAAGAAAAAAGAACTTGGAAAAAATGACTTTGTTCATTTTAATAAGCATCTTTATGAATATGTAAATGGATGACTAGAGAGGCAAAATTTCCGTATCTATGCTCACCACTTCTGGTCTATTATTGGAAAACCTCCTGGGAGTTCATATATTTATTATTTGGGGGAATAATCACTAAGTGGAGTCCCTATGCAACGTAAATATAAGTCCTGTCCACATCTCTTTTCCTAGAGAAAGCATGTGACAAGATCTCTCCCTCTTCACTAAAAAGTGCCCCTACCTTTGGTAAAGCTTGAGGAGAGAGTAGACGAAATTACCTAAGAATTTTGGGAACCTAATGGGAGAAAGGAGAGTGAACCTCAACTTCCTCTTTGCAATTATAAGTAAAGGAAACCCATTAGAAAGGATCCAGGTGGGGCCTTGTAGTCTGTTGTCAGGAGGGATGCTGATACAGCAGGCCCCAGAGAGGTTAACACGTCAGGAGGGAAAGGGAAGCCTGCTGTTGCCTTCTCCAGTCATGGACCCTGATTGTTGATTGAGGGCTGATTTTTGTCATAGCGAGCCAGCAAAATGAAATCGAAGGGCTGCCATCTTGAAGTCCAAGATCCAGCCATCCTAGAATCCTATGGAGACCTGAACCAGCAGGACATGGGATTTCTCAGGACCCGTATTCAGCTGTAATACCATGCATGATGCCACAGATGCCACATGGCAGTGGTAGAATCCTTCATGCTAATTGGCCACCTGCTCTACCTGAAGTTTAGAAGCAAGATTCTACTTTAGACCGAATAATCCCTGATATTGTTGGGCAATTTGAAGGACAGGAGTTTTCAAGGAAGGAAAGACTGGATTTTCTACTGAAAGGGCAGTTCTAGGTTCTAGGGATTAACTGGAAAAACAAAAGAAATGTGACAATATTTACACCTAAGTAGTATGCTAGCCTCTGTGAATAGAGCATCAAATTCTACAAGATCTATTATGACTCGCAAGTGGATTTTCAAAATCATTTAACTCTAGTTAAGGAAAGTGACATTCATTCATTCAGCCAACTATTGAATATCACGTCTGTGTCAGAACCTTAGGTCCACAGTGAAGTGAACTAAAATAAACACAGTTCTACATTCATGGAGTTTTCACATTCAATAGAATAGATGTGATAATGGGAGTCCTTGTAAAGATATGCTCAAGTTTGTTGTCCAAGCTTCTCTGTCTTCTTGAAAAAGCTAGATATATGTAGCATAGGGTTTTACATATAGTGATTGACTTATACCTTGGAGGCCTTTGGAATCTCTCCATAATGAAAGACGGAAGGGGCATTTCTGAAAGAAGGAACACATGTGTGAAACCACAGATGCGTAGAAAAACAGATGACTATTTCTGTGTAGCTTATAGTACATAGGGTGCAAACAGTTGGTATGGCGAGGAGTAAGACTAGGTGTGAATGCAGATTAGGATCACCTAAAAAGTACTTGTATTTATAGCTGTAGACAGTAGTACACCATGAACTATGTGTAAGTGTGGCTTGCTGTGTTCTGTGTTTTTGAGAAATCACGTAGGTAACTTGAATGCGACAGGTGGTAAGTGGGGCTGAGAGAAGAGGGTCAATGGAACAACTGGAAGCAGAGAGGGAGACCAGTTTGGGAGAATATTAAAATGTTCTGTGCATGACATTATGAGTGAAAATTGGCACCTTTATCACATCCTGAGTGTTATGGAAAATAAAGAAAGTGTAGACCCCAGTCTCAAAAAGCTTAAGACGTAAAATACAACATGAGCGCAGGGGCCAAATAATGAGCCTTGCCGTCATGAACTGCGGTTAGTTGAGAATGTGGTTGGGAGGAGAGTGAGGAAGTGATGACCATAGTCAAAAAAGAGATAAGAGGGTAAGAGAGATGACTTTAAAAAGCCTCAAATGTTCAAACCTCCTTTGTACAATGGTGAACTCTATTTTTAGAATGTCAGTTTCAGGAGACACCATAATAATGTGTTTGTGTGTGTACTTAAAAAGCCACCACCATAAAAGATCTAGAGTCTGCTCATGCAGTTCAAATACCAATTTCAGCCCATGAGTGTGGAACTTTTCTGCCCTTCTGCAAACAGCAACTCATACTGTCACCTTGTATAGTACAGCTCTCATTTTCCTGGTAATTTAGTGCCATGTAAATATGTATATGGCTTGCGGGAAGTATGGTGAATCTCACTTTGTAACCAAAGAGGGTAGATGTTACAGCTTGTGAGCAGCTATGATGGTAAAGCTTGAAGTGTGAGTCATGGGGTCTGACCCAGGTAGAAAGATGTGTTGTTGTTCACATCGGTTAGCTGAATTTCCTGGTCTAACCTCTCTGGAGTCTGCTTTGTCAGTAAATGACTGGATCTTTACAGACAAATCAAAGGTCTGAATTCTACCCCTAGTTCTCCAGCTAATTGGTTCTGTAGTTTTGGGGAAACCTTTTCATCTTCCTGATCTCAGTTTCTCTAACTGCTAGGGCTGAATAAATCGCCTCAACAGATTTGTTTAATTAGTGACCAATATAAGTATGTTTACTAAATGGATCTGAATTATTCTTGGTGGCATCTGCCCAGCCAAAAGACTGCATTTCTCAACTTCCCTTAAAGATAGGTATAGCTAACAGCCTGAGCATTGTCACAATACGTCAAGGTTGTGATTTGATCTCCAGTCAGGGCACATACAGAAGGCAACCAGAGAATGCATAAGTAAGAGGAACAAATCCATCTCTCTTGCGCTCTTTCTCTCTTTCTCTCTTTCTCTCTCTCCCCCCTTTCTCTTCCTCCTTCTTTCTCTGTATCTCTAAAATCAATTAAAAATAATAAAAATAAAAAGATAGGACTAGCTAATGAAATATAAGCAGAGGGAGCTTCTACCTATCAGTACTCTCTTTTTTACTCTGCTCCCCTTCTTGTAATACTGACGTGGGGGTGTACCTGTGGTGGCTGGAGTATCTGTAGCCACCTTGCAACCTGAATGGCCTTGCAAATGGAAAGCCCACGTACATGATGTTGGGGAAGAAAGATAGGAGCCTAGGTCTCCAGTCAAAACAGTGTCGTTCCTTCATCCACGGCCCGTCTCTGGATTTTTCTCAATAGGAGACCAAAATAAATCTCTCTCTTACTGAAGCCACCACTACCTGCCTAATTCAATTCCTAACTAATATTCGGCATCAGGTTATCTTTATATAATTTGCCATCAGGAGGTCCTCCCTTTGCAATACTGGAGATAATAGGTTAACAGCAAACTTAGTCTTCTGGGTGCTCTTAGAGATTAAACATAATTCACTAAATTTCTAAAATTAATTAATTATTGAATGTATGAAAACACAACCACAATAAGTGAAGAATTACCAGTGTTTTGGTAAAAACTCAGACAGGGGAATTGAGGGAAGTAAATTAATCAAAGACACCACATAATTTTAAAAATATTGGAAGTTGTTGGGGTTTTGAGATCTAAAAGCCCTTTTAATCTTAGCGCAAATTCACATTTTATAATAGGATGGAAACCTCTCTTTCTCAACACACCTGCACTTTGATCCCCTTGTCTGTCGTTGCAGTGTGATTACGAGGATTACTGGGCTACTCTCTGCCTGGGTTGTTTCTGCAATTTAATTTTCAGGGAGAGGAAAGGGATCATTAAAGGATATCATTAAAAGGAGAGACACGAGGCTTGTAATTGACCTTCCTTGAAAGTAGTCCCATCTGGAAGATTTTATCGGTAAACATTTATCAGTGTATTTGGCTTTCAAGCAGATTCTTCTCCTCTTGTCTTGAAAACAAACAGGCAAAGGCTGAAAAGGAACCACATGAGTGCTCCTAGGTGGCTTTCATACAAGCTCAATGGACAGAAAAGTTATATTTAGGAAAAAAATCTCTTCTATAATAATTTTTATTCTTTTTTCAGTTTTGCTTCAATGATTATCTTTCTCAGATTACAATTTGCAAGTTATGATGTTCTTCAATGATGATGCTTTGTTGTGATTTGTTTGCAGGTTTGTTCAGAGTGGAGGTAGTAGGAGGGACAGGATATTTGTGAAATCTGTAGAGGAGGGACTTGGAAAATGTGTTATAGCTCTATCGGTGTGTTAAGCCCAGCACTAGTCTGAAATTTTATGTCATGCTTTTCTAGAGTGCAAGAACTATTTTTAGGACGATAAACGTTGCTGTAGTTTAAATAAAAGTATTAATGTGACTTATTACTGGTCAAGATACATAACACAAGCAGTCTTCTAAATTTGTATTTCTGGCTGAGAAGATTTGCTTCATTTTGCACATATACAAATATTTTCCCATTATGATTGTTTTTGCTTGTTGACTTGCATGTGCCAATAATTACTACCCTTGTCATCTGCCAGTTCCATATCCATTCTCAAGATAAAATTTCTTTTTTAATCTATTTTTAAGGTTTACCTTATAATTACTAAAATATTTCTCCTCATTAATAGGCAACTCTGTTTCTCTCCTTCCCTTGAGAATACTCCTCAGTCAACTTAAAGGCCATGGTGGAGTTAAACAGTGAAGAGTAGTACACACACTTCAGCAGTTGTTACCCACTTGTTTTCACACAGTGAAATGTCCCCCTGGATGCATTTCTCCTACATGCAGAGTATGGATGGTTTCACCACCACCCCAACACACACACACACACACACACACACACACCCCTAATGTGGTTCCATGAGATTGTAGGTACACCATTAGTACCATTTGGACTTGAATTCTTTATGAGGATTTAATTAGTCTACATCTCTCTCTCCATTTTTGCTTCATTTTTAGTTTCTCTACCCATGGGGACAGCACCAATGTCAGAATCTAGAGTCATATCTTTCCAGGTTTTACATGCAACAGAACAAGAAAGCAGCTCTCTCTAATACCTCCCATATAATTAAACTTGTATAGATTCTATTCT
Organism: Carollia perspicillata; assembly: GCA_004027735.1. Lineage (NCBI taxonomy): Eukaryota > Metazoa > Chordata > Mammalia > Chiroptera > Phyllostomidae > Carollia > Carollia perspicillata. Next base: position 10,388 of record PVKM010019665.1, read on the forward strand.
GAACCAATCACAGCATTCCCACCTAACAGTGGGGGAGTTTTCCCAAAGGAAGTCAGGATACTGTTTTCAAAAGACAGGTGAAGTGAATGCTGGGCGTCCATAGCAACCAGCTGCTCACTAGAGACACAACCCTGTTTATTGATGGGATAGCAACTTCTCTTTGTATATGGCTCCATGACAGATTGATCACAGTTCACTAGTAGATTCTAAAGTCTTATTGCCCACTTGAACTCTAGGTCAGTTACAGCTGTTTATAGGTCAAGAGGACTGCCCAGGAAAGCAGAGCTAAACACAGACCGCATTCCACTAATTATCAAATCAAATGTCGGGCTGGCCTCTATTCACAGCTTAGCTCCCCTCCCTTACTTTCTCCATCCCCTCCTATTCCACATTACCCTCCATAGGTGCTCCCACCAACTCCCACCCAGATCGCCCACCTCCATCTTGAAAAGAAACACTAGATGTCCCTTCCCCTCGGTTTCCTCCACAGGGACCAGCACAGTGTTTGAACATAGTACACAATTAAGAAATTATTGTGAAACGAATTAAGAATATATGAGAGAAATAAAAAGCAATCTATCCTCTTCAGGAATTCATTGAGAATCCTTGGAATAGCCTATTTATTTCAGTTTCAGGAAACTCTCCTTATTTTAAGTAACAATGTTTATTATAATTATTTTATACTTATTAATCTATTGGCATCAGTCTTAGCCAATTGTAAAAGTTGGCTTGAAAAATTGGGGGGGGAACCCTGAATGATAACAAACAGTTCAGCATGTTTCATAAGTAGTGAAGGGAATATCTTCTTCATTTTTTCCTGGTAGTCAAAGTAATGCTGGGAGAACTTGAGAATAGACTTGAAGTCATATCAGAAGGAAGCAGTTACCCAAGTTTACTGAATGCTAATCAGGTAGCTAGAAATAATGAGAGGGTACAATAGAAATGTTCAAAGAAAGTTTTCTTGGCACACATAACTATTTAATTATCTTATTTCTGAAAGAACTATAGCTCCACTGTTACCTAAGTTTATCCTTTAGCCATTTAATCTAGTAATATCCCCAGTGTAAGAGACAGGAGCCAATTACTGTGATATACTGGATCCTTTGTAAAAGAATACTAGAATACCAAGAAGAGTTTTGGGTTTTTGCTTTAGTTTATTTTTTCCCATTCCTTTTAGGTAAGAATTAGCATTAAAAAATACCACATTATGAGATTGTTAATAAATTTTTTCATTGTAATTCAATTAGCATAAAAATAACAAAAAATATTTCTCTGCTTTGTCATACAAGATAGTTGAATGCTAGGTCATTCGTTAATAGTAAAGGTCATTCTTAGTTATGTTTTTAATGACTTGCAAAATTTGGTTACCATGTACAAGTCCAAGCAATACTGACTTCAGAGTGAGTATTTGACTTTCATTCTTGCTGTATATTGCTCACTGCTCTATCTCTTCAGGGGTAGTATGAAAAAATAGTGCACTCCTTCAGAAGCACAGAATCTGGCAGACTTAATAACTGCTCAGCCTCTTGATACCCTGACTCAGTGGTGTGAGCAAAATAGAAGTCATTGTCTCGGGCTCCAGACTCTCGGAATTGTGCTAAGAAGACCCCTTATTTCTCTACATTTAGTCTAAAAATTGAGGGTAAAACCTAGCTTTTAAGATTTGCTCTTCAGGAATCTTTTCTGTATACTTCCCAAACTCCACTAATCCTTCATTTGAACCTTCTATCCTCTCAGGCAGTGGATTAACTGCATTGAATTCTAGGTAACAAATGTACTTCCTCAATATTTTGTAGGCCATTATTCCATTGTTCTGTAACATTGGTGACATCCTGATATCTGTTCAAAACCTATGTTTACTTGTGAAAATCTGTTGAACTCTTCATCTCCAATGTTTCTACATTCCATGGTCAATTGTCTTGGTCTGGGTCTATATGCATAGTCCTGGGCACACTCCAGACATCTGGGTCCTTTAATTCTGGATGCTTTTTCTTTTACTAAGTCATCAGTAATTTTACCTTCTCCATTTTCTCTCTTGTCTCCTCCTGGGCTTCCTGTTAGTTAATGTTGGACCTCCTAGATCAGATCCTTTAATTCCCCTCCCCCACACCATTTTCTGTCTCTTTGGTGTTTTAGTCTACCTTTTAGATTTCTTCAAATTCATTTCCCAACCTTTACATTAAAATTTTTGTTTGGGCCATATAGATTTTTCAATTTTAATACTCTCTTGTTCTCTGGTTATTCCTTTTTAATAGCATCTATTCTTTTGTCTATTCTTCTGTCTGGAATACATTATCTTTCTAAGGGCACAGTGATAGTTCCTTAGAGGTTTTCCTCTTTCTGTCTGTTTCCTGTGGATTTCTTTATTTAGTTTATAGGATCTGCTTATTCTAATCTTTGTTCTTTATTCTGGAGAATTTCCTCAAGAGACTGTTCACTCTTATTTAAAAGTGAGATATATGCACATACTCAAAGGCAATAACAATGGCGACAACAATAAATACACCATCAAAGTTCTGTGAACGTGGACAGGATTTGCCAACTGTAGGGTTTCACTGTAGCATCATTGGTTGTTCAATTGGTTTATTCTTTTGCCAGTTCTCCAATGTCATTATGAGAAGATTCCTCAGTTCCTGCCTGAGAGACCTCCACCTAGGGGCATATATCAATATCTGTCTGGTGTTATTTAGGGAGTATAGGATGTAACAGGCTTGGGAGTCTTATTAAACACTCCTTAGTTAAACATCTATTTTGCAACCTTGGGCTTCCCTTTGTTTGCCACAGTGCCTGATGTCCTCAGTTTGAAGTGTCTCTAGCTTATTTTCTCTAGGAAAGAAAGATTCAGTCTCCAGAAGAAAAGGGAAATAGTTGGGATCCAAAGTCTCCATATAATTTTAATAATAGCCTCTCACCAAGCTCCTGCCTTCCCTAGTTATGCTGCCTCTTAAGCAGTAAGTCCTTCTCGGTTCGGCAGAACTCACATTAGTTCACTTTCTCCTAGAATTTGCTCTCTGTCATCATTTTCTCCATTGTGCTGAGGCAGTTTGTACTCCTTTACCCAATCTTTGATTTCTAAACATCATTTGAAATCTCTCCTTTGCTGACATCTGCTCCCCCATTTTCTATGCCCTTGTGGACTTGTGTGTTTTTATTCCTTATTTTCATTTTAGTGAGATTTCAGAAAGAGAAAGAGAATATAAGCATATATGATTTCAGAGCTGAGGAGGAAGCTGGCCAGGAAGAGCACTTTGTAGTAGAGAAAAGATGGTATAAAACAAGTTGGGTGAAGGGTCAGCAAGATTGTAAAAGTTGCTAATGATGGTATTAGCTAACATCTATTGAGTGCTCACTACGTGCTTGGACCTTTGCAAAGTTGTTTACATGAGATATTTATTATTGTCCTTGTAAGAAGACCAGGAAGTAGGTGTTAAAGCATAAGGAGGTAATCTGACTTTTTTAAGTTATTAATTGGTAGAGCTGGGACTTAAATCTAAATCTTACTTCAGAGACCATCCCTTCAACCACCAAACTGTGGCCTCCTATAAATTCCTTAAACAGGGATTTTAAATAAAACTATATATTAAAAAATCATTTTATGTGTCTGATTTAGGAGGCTTTCTTTTCTACCAAAACTATAAATTGGCCTATTGAATCACATCATAAGAAATTTAAAATTCTTTCAGATTTAAAAAGTAGTAAGAGAACCTGCCCTGGCTGGTGTAGCTCAGTGGATTGAGCGCGGGCCTTCGAACCAAAGAATCTCAGTTCAATTCCCAGTCAGGGCACATGCCTGGGTTGCAGGCCAGTTCCCAGCAGGGGATGCACGAGAGGCAACCATACATTGATGTTTCTCTCCCTCTCTCCATCCCTTCCCCTCTAAAGATAAATAAATAAAATCTTTTAAAAGTAGTAGTAAGAGAACCTACTTCAAATGAATAGATACTCTCTATATTACACTGTGAGACTTAGATACTCATCATTATATAAACCTATAGACAAGCTATTTGAACTCTGCCATACCATTTTCTAATATGAATACACTCTTCATAGCTATGGTTTAAAGTATATCCAGAGAGATGATGCTGTGTCCATGCAACACCAAACACCTGGAAGAAAAGAATTCCCAGCCAAAGCTTGTTAAAAGAGATTCATAAGCAAATCATGCTTTTTAGTCTACTTTTTAATGTACTTTTATTATTTTGTATTGTTATTCTATTACACTTGTCCCAAGTTTCCCCCTTTGCTTTCCTCCACCCACACCACCCCATCCCCCATTCCCACCCTGTTGTCCATGTCCCTGGGTCATTCATACATGTTCTTTGACTAGTCCCTTCCCCTTCTTTCCACCATTATCTCCCCTCCTCCCTTCTGTTCACTTTCAGTATGTTTCATGCTTTTGAATTATGAGAACAGATCATTCTAACATCTTGAAAAACTCTCCCATGTATGTTTATGTTTCAAACGTGGCTTAGACATCATTAAAAGTAAAATTCAATTAAGTGTGCTCCGTTGTCTTTACCATCAGTTTTAATTAAACCAGACTTGCTTGGCGGTTTCGGAGAGAAGACTCTTCAGTTCTTTCCCTTGCGAACATTTTGCTGTTTAGACTTGGTGGTTTTTTTCAAGAAGGGCATATTATTGAATACGTGAGAAGACTTTGTTAAGCCTCTAAGTCATCCTCTAGGTGATCGTCATCAACACTGACATAGGTAAGGTGGGAGCAGAAGGTTGCTTCTCTGGCTCCTCAGCAGCATTTGGCGTTGTCAGTGTTACAGATGTTTGATAGGCCGTTCTGGCAGGTGTGCAGCGGCATCTGGTTGTTCTCATTTTCCTGATGACATATGTGGAGCACCTTTACATGTGTTTATTCGCAGCCTGGACATTGTCTTTGGCGAGATGTCTCTTAAGAAATTGGCCCATTTTTAAATCAAATTGCTTGTTTTCTTACTGTTGAGTTTTAAGACTTTTTGTATATTTTGAATAGCATTCTTTATCTCAGATATGTCATTTAAAAATATTTTTCATAGTCTGTGGCTTGCTTCTTATCCCCTTAACACTGTCTTTTGCAGGAAAGAAAATTACAATTTTAATGAAATCTAGCTTACCAATTACTTGTCTGTTGTGTCTAAGAAGTCATGTCCAAACCTGAGGTCATCTAGATATTCTCTCCTGTTATTTCTAGGAGTTTTATAGTTTTGTTTTACATTTAGGTCTGTTATTCATTTTTAGTTAATTTTTGTGAAGGATATATGGTTATGTCCAGAATTTTTTTTTTGCATGTTGATGTCCAGTTGCTCCATCACCATTTGTTGAAAATAATAGGTTTTCTCCATTCTATTGCCTTTGCTCTTTTGTCCAAAGATCAGTCAACTCTATTTATATGGGTCTGTATCTGGGCCATCCATTCTGTTCCATTAATCTTTTTGTCTGTTCTTTCTCTAGTACCATGCTACCTTAATTACTGTAGCTTCATCGTATCTTTGTAAATTTCTAAATTGTGAAATATAACAAACATTCAGAAAACTACGTAAAATACAAGTGTTAAGTTTGACAAATAGTACTAAAGTTACTCTCTATAGTAATTATCCCTCAGAAGCACCCAACTTCTTTGTTATGTAAATAGGCTAATCTGTGGATACTTTTATGATTTGCTTCTTTCACATTATACTTGTAAGATTCATCAGTGTCGTATGTAGCTGAGGATCATATATTTTTATGACTGTATAGTGTTCCATTATATAAAAGAACCATAATTTATTCATCCAATATTCTCTTGTTATGAAGTTGGAGAGTTTCCAGTTTGGAAATATTATGAATAAAGATATGATGTCACCAACAACAACAAAAAGATGTTATGAACACTCATGTACATGCCTCTTGGTTCATATAAGCCTGCTTTTTCTGTGGGGAATATACCACAGAATGGAATCCTGGGTTGTGCATATCTTTAACTCCACTAGATAAGGGACCAGTGTTTGATAAAGTGTATGAAAAGTACATGAGAATTTCTGGGTCCACATCCTGACCAAAAACACATGGTACTGTCAGGCTTTTCAGTTTTTTCTAAGTATGGAGGCTCTATAATGGGATCATTGCATTTACCTGATTACTAGTTAGGGTGAGCACTATTTCATATGTTTAGTAGATATTTAAATTTGTTTTGTGGTGGTACTTCTACGTGCAAAGTATTTTCTAAAAGTCATTTTCAAGCACCTTTAAGGGGACCAGAAACCATATAAGTTAAAATATTTGCCACAACATGTCAATGAGAAAGGCTGATAATACTCAGTAGTACTCAGTGAAGGACCCTTCTGAGAATCTATAGAGCACAGAATGCAAATATTAATTGGGACTCAGTGTCACTGTTGTTGTTTCCTATCCTGTAACTTTTTGCATCCCTACCCAACATTTTTTTTATTTGAGACTGCCTCTGAGATTTTTTTTGCTTATTGTTATCCTCATGTATAAAAGAGATCACGGTAGTGGTTCTAGTGCCAGTATGTCTGTATGTCTGTATGCTTTATCTTTTTAAAAGAGTTTAAAGAATTTTATAGACATTGACTTACCAATCTTCAGAGCATCTTTTTGAAATGGAGAGGAGGCAAGTACATCATGTTTCTTATCGCTGGAGGAGAAAACTCACCCCAGAGGGAAATGGCCACTTCTTTATTGACACAGAACCAAGCTAGGCACAGAACTCAGGTTTTCAAGCTCTTAAGCTAATGCCAAAAGCACTTGAGATGGTGTCAACTGTTTTAGGCATAAAACATGAGCAGTGTGCATCACATGATTGCTAATGACAACTAACTAAAATATCAAAAAGAAAGATATAGAATAAACTGTTTATGCTTTTAAAGACAGTTCTGATAATTTTTAACAATTCAACTGCATTCTTACAGTTTTACCTTTTTAACTCTGCTTATTCTTTAAGTAATTCTTAGTGCTCTTAAACTGATTAGAAAATAATGATATTACTTTCGTATAGCCAGGCCTTGTGCCGTCTTGCTTCCCAGCCTCCCTCCATCTAATCTCTCCCGAAGGTTTAGCAGTAAAGCATGCAGCCGAACATGATGAGCAGGAGTCTGAACAGTCAGTGCCAGCCTCTCACCTTGCCTCCACCTTCATTCACATGCACTTTCTAAAAGACTCTCCTTTCCAGACTCTTAAATATAATTTTAACGTATTGTAAAAAAATCTGGAATTTATAACACTTTTCAGTTTATAAAAGATTCCTCCTCACAGGTTGTAAAGGGTGCAAGAACTGTGAAACCCAAGATAAAATGGCATCTTTAAATTCACTCCACTATTACATGGCAAATTTAAGATAAACAACCTGATTTTGTAACAACCATGCCAGTGCTTCTTCTGTAGGAAGCATAATACGATTGTAAAAAGTGCAGACTGACTGAATTTCGCCTCCATGTTATCTAGCTGAGTTACTTGGGCAAGTTACTGAAGTTCTCTAAGCCTCATTTTCCCCAGCAATAAAATAGTTATAGTAAAAGTGGCGAGGATTCCATGAATCAATACATATAAAAGCACTCAAAATTGAGCCTTTTATTTATACCTCATATTTGGTTTTCTTATTTAGTTGCTTAGGTTAGAATTTCCTGAGCAGCAGTGACTAATGAAGCCAGTAAGGCAGCTTTGTCTTGTTTCTTATTTGCATGATTGTTAATTATAAATGTTGAATGAAAGTTATTCATTAGCATGATAAGGAACCATTCTTCTATTCTTATTGTAATACTAGAAGTCCTATTTTACTATCAACTCTCTAATAAGTATGATGGGTTACATTATAAATATTATTGAATAATCAGAAAAACTATGGATTCAATTTTATACTATAGGATACCATTATAGAATAAATATGACTTTGAGGAAAATGTAAATAGAAAACTGTTTAAATAATTAAACTATCCAGTGAAAATAGTATGACTGTATTTACAAACGTAGAGGAAATACGTACAGGAAGATTGAACTTAAGAGGTAGGTCAGATAGCAAATCCACTTTCCTTACCAGATTTCTTCTTGCCCATAAAACTCAGAATATTTGATAGCAAAACAATTTAAAATCCATATTTATATTGAGTAAAATTTATACAAAACTAAAAACAGAACAATTTGCTGCTTACCATGTATGCTTATAAAAAGCAAAACTGAACAGCAGGAAGTTACTACTCCTTGAACACAGAACAATATCCTACTTTCTTTTCTGAAATGAGGAACTTCAACAATCGATACCCTAGTCCTTTCTCTCAGCAATTTTGTAGTTTCTGTAAACTGTTGCTTAAATGATCTTTGGTTCCCATACCATATATTTTAATGATTTTTAAATTTTTTCAAATAAATAAATGAGGTTTTGTGCTGTAGATGACTTGGCATCATTTAAAAGCATGAATTCTTGGAAATAGTAGAAATTTATGCTTTTCCTCATTGTTCTATAGGCAATAAATTTCTAATAGGAATAATCAATAATTTGAGTATTAATGTTTACTTGAAATTAATCTATCCATGTTTCATTAGAAGTGTCTAACACATAAACTTCTTGGGATGTTGATGAAGACTTTTATTATTCTCCTCTCAGTGGTTGATAGATAGTATCAAACCATGATTTCATTTTTAAAGTTTTACCTAGTGAATTCAGTGAGATAAGATTGTGTATTTATGTACTACCTCCTTCGTATCAATAGTACAGATATTGAATTACAGTGAGTTCCATGAATCTAGTATAAGATTAAAGAGAGTATTGGGAAAGCTTCATAGTTCCTCTATGTGAATCTGACTTCCATGCCTGTCAAGATTGGTACATATTCAGGTTTCTTCTCAGTTAACTTTGGAGAAGATCAAAACCAGGAATCAGCTGTATAGTTACTCTCACAGGATAGCTGTTTGGGGCCCCTGTTTTGCCCTGCAGCCTTTTCCTAAAGAGAAAGCCACATTTCTCAGCTTCCAAAGGATTCTTTTTTACAACTTTAAGTAGTGAGTGGCCAGAAACAACACAAAGATGTTGTTAGATGGGGAAGTACACCCAGTAACCATCTGGTGAACATTCTGGAGAATGGAGACAAATGTCACACAGTAAAGGAGTAAAGTCACTTTGCAGGGTGTTTGGCTTTGAGGACTGACTGATTGAAGGACTCTGAGAGCAGATCATATTACAATTCAGCATAAGTCTTCAGGTCTTTCATAAATTGCAGACTACTTGCCCTAGATGGGCTCTATAGGTCAGTTTAGAAATGAGGAAACTGAGGCCCACAGAGCTCCAGTGGCAGTTCCATAACATTTATTTGAGCCACATGTCAGAATCCACATTCCAAAATGTGCAACTGCTGTCTTATGGAATTTACAGTGACACATTCTGAGGTCATGCAGGAAATGCACCAGGACGAAGCACTAGGAATCAGGTCGGGTAGCTTGAGACAGCACAGTCCACTATGAAGTCTTCAGTTTCCCTGACCCGAACGAGAGTGGGAAAGTGGACAAGTGTGTGCGTATGACTATAGCATCCCTTTCCTATGTAGTATGTTTTAGGTTATACAGATGAAAGCCATAGCCTACTTTGGCCAATAATAGTTCCTAGTGTTACTTCTTTATAAGAATGCCTTTTTTTTTTGGTATTCCAAACTTTTTAGAATATCAGGACAATCAGATGAGACCCAGTTATGCTCAAAAATTTGAATGTGGGCATATGTGTGTAGAAATGTTTTAGAAAAAATACAAATTTTTTAAAGTAATGATCATTGGGTTGTAGAACTATATGTTTTTTCTTTATTTTCTTTACTTGTCCTGTCTTTCCTAAGATTTCTACCATGAAATTTGCTTTTAATGTATAATTTTATTAGGTTAGTAAATAGCTAAGTTCTTTCATGTCATAAAATACTTAAAACATAGGAACATGGAGAAGTGCTCCTTCCTGCTCATTTAGACTTGTTTGCCTTTAGAAAGTAATCACCTAGCAATGACTACAATTTGGCATACTGTCCTTTATGAATTTTTAATGGAATATTTATACACTGAAATTATAGGAAATTTTTTATCTAAAGTGATGTACTACACATGTCATACTGTTACTGACTTTTGTATTTAATGTTTTGGAGATTATGTTATTTAGCACATATAAGTCTATGTCATATTCTCAAATTGCAGCATAATATGTATTTCAAATCTTTTATTTATTTGTTTTTCTACTGGTTGACTTTTTATAATACCACCAGTAGTGCAGTGAACATTGATGTGCATGCTTGCTTGTATATTGCACTGATTTTTAAGTCAGTGAATTGGTTATAAAGATGTAAAGAAAGACAAGGAGCAGGGAGATGGACACAGGGAAGAAAAGTTTAAAGGAGGGTTCTGGAGCACAGAATACTCACCCTCTGTGGCTCATCAAACTTCACAAAAGGCTCAGACACTCAACCAGAAATGCCAACTCCACTATAAAACAGGTTTTTTAGGGATTCCGGGGCTCCTAAGAAAAAGTTTTGGGTTGAAACCTACACTACTAAGATGATTTTTGCCTATGTTGTTTTTGTGCAAGAAAGACACCTCTGGTCTACAACCAGAAGGTTGCTCAATTCGGGTAGGGAAGGGAGGGGCAGGTGTCTGATGGGTGGGAAGGACAGGCTCTTGGCCAGTCCTATCCCTGAGTCACCTGTCCTATCCCTGCAGCAGTCTTCTGGAACAGTTGACTGATCATATGTGCGTGGTAGCCCTCAGGTATGTTTGAGAAAAGAAAACATTTGGAACTCTTGCCAAATCCTGAAAATCAGCTGTCAGTCTTACACATGTACAATATGGTATAACTGCTTCAGATGCCAATGAATCCCTCTCATAATCCCAAACAAATCTGAGAAAAATGAGGAGAATTTTTTTCCCTAAAAAAGCAGAGAGGCAAAAACAGAAATTTTTTTAAATTAAGTTTACTGGTGTGACATTGACTAATAACGTTATGTAAGTTTCAAGTGTGCAGTTCTCTGATACGTCACCTGTATATTGCACCACCCATAGTCCATAGTCTAGTCTCCTTTCATCACCATACATTGGACCCCTTTCCCCTCTTCATCCTCTTCCCATGCTAAAAAAGAATTTTTTAAATTACGGTTGCATTGACTGTACCTTAGAGACAAACTCTTAATGTATTTAAAACTTCAGCTCTCCAATAACTGAGTCAACATTACTATCATTTTGTTAAATATTTATTCTATGCAGACAGTCTGCTAAGAGCTTTATGCATAGTGCTTTTTTAATATTCAGAAGAACCCTATAAAAGCTATCACAATTTTATAAATAAGAAACCTGAGACCAGAGAGATTAAGTAACTTGACCAATTGTCACATGGCTTATAAGTGACAGAGCTAGGATTTGAGCCCAAGATTTTATATAGTTAAAATTTTAGCCGTTAACACTGCACTGGAAATGAACTCTTATTTAGTTAGTAATCAAATGTTTTCATATTGGTGGCAATTCTAGCAACAATAAAACATGTTCCACATTATATGCGTTGTAGATTAGTACTTTTAATGTTAATGGGGCATGTTAATGATTTGAATTATGGTATCTCTTATAGGATATTGAAATGCTGTGTGATAGAGAAGACTGTGTAGCAGTAAGAAAGATACATTTTTTTTTATTTGTGTCAATCATACTACCCTGTCTGAGCTCTCAAGAGAGTGTGACAGGGTGGAGATAAGCAGAGCAGATTAGTTGGTATGTGTTATCCTGAAATCTGAGTTATTTGACTTTTTTAAGGGTAAGCATTGATTGAGCTCTATGAACATAAATTGGCAAGAAAAAGTAACCCATCTGCTCAATAACAATTCTTTGCTCTTGGCAAACAGCATTTGTTTCAACTTGAGAGTTATAATCATATTTATCAAACTTGCTAATTGCATGAACTGAATATAAATTGTCAGACTCATAAAGGTGTATATTTGTGGTCACCAGGTGCTCCTCAGTTTCCTCATTTTTATTGCTAATGTGGTTAGCTTTTTTTTTTTTTCTGTTTCTCTTATTGCCACTGGAGACTTTGGTCTAGTAACTTCTGTGATTATACAACAATATTCTTAAACCAATTGCTTGTACAAAGTACAAATCAGAGACTTTTTTAATGTGATTTTAAAAATATTTTTTCTCTAGCCTTAAACTGCAATGTTTTACTAATGGGAACATGTTATTCTTTTATTTGCCAAGAAGCTCCATTTACCACTGGAGATATGTGTTGTTTTCCTACTTATAAGTATCAGTGTAAAGTAGGTATTGTATAAAATCTAAATCACTGATGTAAAAACGGCCTTTTAGTTTACCAGGGGATTCTGTTTTATTAGCTTAAGGGAGCTATAGTATTCTTTTGCCTCCTCAGTCTTCCTTCCTCAGGTGGTTGGTTGCTCAAGAGCTCCATAGTAAAGCGCAATTCTTGAAAAGGGCTTTCTAGAAGGATCTACAATGGCATTAAGGACTTCAAGCATCATAAAGTAGAAGAGTGGAGAAATAAATGACTTCATTAATATAGAATGATATTTTCTGTTAAATCATGTAGAAAAATAGTGTTAGTCTTTTAAAAATACAAACACATTTATAACTTAAAAATATGGATAAAAATAAGTAGGTTGTGAAAATATTAGAAAAATTAGAATAGTATTCTAAGAAATTAACACTTATGTCTACCTATTATTAATCTTAGAAAAATGGTGGGAAACTTTTATATGCTATGTGTTTGTAGGAAGTAATAATAGATTTTGATATCATGCCATATTATAGAAAATCTTATCTACTTACATACCTGATTCCAAATAAGGAGATGTTTGAAGAAAATCTGATTTCATTTATAAGAAATGCAGTATATTGGCGTGCCCTTCTTGGAGCATACCCATGCCCTACTTTTGGGCATGTACTTTAAAAACAAAAAAACCCTCTCGGGACCCCCATGGGACTTGCAACCAGGGGGACAGCAGTCAGCAAAACCCCTGAACCTGTCTCCAAGGCCCCTTTTCTCTGAAGTTTCAGTGAGCCTATAGCAGCTCTGCCTTGGCTCATTTCTTTCCTTTATCATTTTTGGAGAGCCAAAGTAGCCCCGCCTAGCCTCTCCTGTTATTTCTTCTGTCTCAAGCCCTTCCTTGTTTCACTGTCCTTAGCTTTAATAAACATACTCTCAAAATCAAAAGAAAAAATAGAAAAGAAATGCAGTATATTAATAAATATCTATTTACTTGGGTGACAAGATAAACAAGATTTGACAGAATGAATTTTATTTGCAACAAATGTACACACCAATAATTTGAAAGGTTAAAAAACAACAGACTCTCCAAAAGGCATCCAGGTGACTGAAGAGTAGCTTTGTATAATCTCAAATACTGAATAATAAAATACCTACTGTTTAAAAGAGAAAACTAAAACAGGAGGAGAAATTAAAGCTGAAAAGGGAGGAGTTCTAAATAATCTAACCCAAAATGTAATGACTTTTTCAAAAGAATAAATTCTCTAATATAAACTAAGCCAAAATAAAATTAGTCATAAATTACATATGGTATATTATTTTTCTTTTTATTTTCCACTCATTCCCCATTAGGTGGTTTCTGTTTATAGATATCATTCCATGTCATTTCTCCCATCCTAAACCTGTGGTCGACAGACATAATTAAGA
>PVKM010019666.1:0-24003 GCA_004027735.1 Carollia perspicillata
TTCTAGTGTGTGGCCAGTTTGGGGGCCTCCCTGGTGACTCATTGTGACTTGCAGTAGGATCAGCCCTCTGGCAGGTGCCTCCCTGGTTGCGGCTGAAGTGGGAGTGGATGGGGTGGGCAGTGCAGGTGAGCCGGGCAGTTGCGGAAACGATTCCACCGAGTCACCCTCATCTCCCTCTTGTGATAGAGGCTTGGTCTCCTGCTTTCTGCACCAGGAGCTGTCCCAGGGGTGAGGGGAAGGATGGAGCAGGGTTCTGGTAGAGAGGACGGAGCCAGGAACAGCCGAGAGCCAGGCATCATCCAGGACCCTGTGTCTGTCCCCCCAGCTTCGTGACGACCAACTGTGCTCTGCAGTTTTCATCCCGAGGAGTCCGGCCTGGCCTCACTACTGTCCTGGCTCGGAACCTGGACAAGAACACCGTGGGCTACCTGCAGTGGCGATGGGGCATCCAGTCGGCCATGAACACGAGCATCGTGCGGGACACCAAAACCAGCCACTTCACCATGGCCCTGCAGGTGGGGACCATGCACGCCCTCACCTGGGTGTTCACACGCCATGGTTCTCAGGCTCCCGGGGAGCCGCATCCATTCACCCTAACGCCGCGTGCCTTTTTCACGTCTTCCGGTGGGAGGAGCCCACAGAGCCAGGGTGTGGGCAGTCTGGCAGAGCCGCGTGCTCAGATGCCACTCTGGCCAGCGGGGACACGGGAGCTGCTGGCATGACAGACTGCATGCTTGATGGTGCAGGGTTTTTTAAATTTTAACACGATAAGGCAGAAGACTAGGTTTCATGTGCAGTCTCCCAGTGTTTAAATATCAGTTGCAGGGACGTTTGTGGCGGCCGTGGCCCAGCCTGAGGAGCCTGCCTCTCGGTATGCTCGGGGGCCATGGGGCCCGGCCTCCAGCCCCGATTCCCTGCCCTGTCTTCTCAGCTGGGAATCCCTCACTCCTTTGCACTGATCAGCTACCAGCACAAGTTCCAGGATGACGACCAGACTCGCGTGAAAGGGTCCCTTAAGTAAGTCCCGGCCTGGCTACTGGGGAGCGTGCTGATGAGGGTTTCTGGTGGTGGAGCCTGTTGGTGGAAGATGCCCGCCTGTGTTCATCTGTCGTGTGAGATGTTTCTCAAGCACCTCCCACCAACGGGCGGCGGGAGTTTCTACTGTGCAGTCCCAGGGGTCTTGAGACTGGGGGTCGAATGGACTAACTGGACCATCATGGTCCTGGCTTTGTTCTGTTCCCGGGCCACGAGGGGTGGGGCCCGTGCGTGGGGGCCGAGAGCCCTGCTCTCTTCACCGCTATCCACCCCCACAGGGCAGGCTTCTTCGGGACGGTGGTGGAGTATGGGGCCGAGAGGAAAATCTCCAGGCACAGCGTTCTCGGGGCAACTGTCAGCATCGGGGTTCCCCAGGGCGTTTCTCTCAAAGTCAAGTAAGTCACATCGGAGGTCTGTGGCCACAGGTTATCGGGCTTCTTGTGACTCACCTGGGCTTCACCTGCATTAGGGATGAAGCAGGTGTCACTGTGTAGTGTCCTCAGAGGGGTGCTCAAACAAATGTCAAGGAACCCGTGGGCCCCACCTTCCGTTGGTGAGGTCTGCTCCCCAGCCGTCGTCCCCCCCGGCCTGTGTCTCGTCTGCCCTCTACCACCCTGATGGCCCTGGACCCAGCCCCGGTGCTGGGTCCACACACCTGCTCAGTGCCACGGCTCACCACACCACACGTGCACCCAGCATCCTTCGCAGCACAGCCAGGGTCAGGTTACTCTCTACTCAAGTCCTTCCCGTCCTTGTCTGTCCAGGCTCACTCCCCAAGGGGTCTCACCGAGCTTCAGCCTTGTGGCTTCAGGTGCCCTCACGCACTAATGGCTCACATTTGAGTCCCAGTGGGCCCTCCCCATGCCTGATCTGCAGCTCATGTGTCTGACTTCCTCCCCCCTCTCTCGGACACACTTTGCACAACCTGCTTTGCCCAAGGTCTTTCCCTCTTAGTGAGGGTAACCCCTTCCTGCCAGTGTTCTGCTTCAGCCCTCAGAGTTAGCCTTGACCGTGCTTTTTCCACACACTGCCTTGAATGCCCCTGGGAGCCACCTCAGCACTGCACCAACCACATAGCCTGAGAAGTCACAGCCCCACCACCACCCCTGCCTGTGTCTGAGTCACTGCTGTGTCCTCACTGGTCTTCCGCACAGGCGGAGTCTCGTTAAAATGTAAGTTAGCTTGTGTCACCCTTCTGCTAATGCCCACGAGGCCTGCCTCAGCTCAGGGCAGCCTTTGGGGCCCGTGCGACCTGACCCCTCGATGTCCTGAGTTCCTCTCCTCCCATGCATCCCGAGCTCCCGCCAGGCTGGCCTCCGCACTGCTCCGGGACACACCGCTGACTCTGCCCTCGGCGTCCACAGTTCCTCGGTCCCCAGATAACTACATGGTTGGGCCCCTCAGGCCTCTGCTCAGGCGTCACCAAACCACCAAGACCACCCCTCACCTTGCCACAGGCAATCCCTTTTCTGGCTCCCTATTTATTATTCTCCATTGCACCCACCTCCACCTGGGCTCTGGAGCCTAGAACACAACCTGGCGCCTGTGGCTGTGCCGAGATTCCAGGGGGAGAGAGGACACAACGCAGCACGCACCTCCCTTTTGGACATGAGAGTCAAGGCAGGTCACCGGGATCAGCTAAGATTGGAGAGCAGAGTGCGTTCCTTTCCTCCACTCTTAGCTTATTGGGGGCAGTAACGGGGACCCAGTGTCTCCTCCTGTTGCCTGCGCCCGCTGACCCATAGCCGTGTGGGCAGTCATCTCCATCCATGTCAGCCAGATCGTCAGTGCTTGCTGGGAGGAGCTGTGCCACAGGGACCAGTGCCAAGTGGCAAGACTGTTGGGGGGTCAGGGGGAAAATGACTCCTTCAGCACCTTCAGCGAGATGGGTGCTGGCAAGCATGTGCCCAGGGTGGTGTTTGCAGACCCGGACCCCACAGTCATGGATGAAGTTCACAGCGGACCCACCACCAGCCCTTCCACCCTGAGCAGCTGGTCACGGGCAAGGAAGATGGCACCAATAACCTCGCCCACAGGGACCACACAGTTGGCGAGATGGTTCTGGGGACAGGAGTGCCATTCAGATCGTGTCGCGTGACATCTGAATTGGAGAAGTATTTAAACCAGACACTGAGTCACAGGGCTTGATGCCTAGTTAGTGACCCAGTTTGGGAGGGGGCAGGACAGGATTCGAACGCAGAAAGTCGGACAGCTCTCTGCACACCCTTTATGAAATCTCGGCCGTCCTCGGACCTGAGGCAGATGTGACTGCAGGTAAAAGTGAGGACAGCGGTCTGACCGGAAAGCCGTAGTGCCTGTCAGCTGTTGGGCCTGCAGTTCTGAGTGTGATGTCCTCACACGCTTCCTTCAGGCAGACCTGCTGGGGATTGAGATAGGACTCTCTCCTGGACCCCTGGAGGCGTGTCCCCTCCTGTCTTCTAAGGCCATGTTGGCTCTGGTCAGGCATCAGTCTGTTGCTTTGCCCTTAGAGGTCAGCAGGACTGGGTCCTGTCTTCTGTCGCATGCATCAAATGCAGCAGCTAAAGTTCGGAGTGAGGACCGACATGGCCGTGGGCCATGGGCCATGAGCAGGCCAGCGCTGGGGCTCCTGACTGGTGTCCATGTCTCTGAGAGGCACTTTTCCTGGGCAGAGACACGTCACCCTCCCCCAGAAACCCGCCTCATCTTGGATGTTTGGGTTTGGCTTGGTTTGCAGGTTGAACAGGGCCAGTCAGACGTACTTCTTCCCCATCCATCTGACCGACCAGCTTCTCCCCAGCGCCGTGTTCTACGCCACCGTGGGGCCCCTCGTGGTCTACTTTGCGATGCACCGCCTCCTCATCAAGCCGTACCTCCGGGCTCAGAAGGAGAGGTGAGCTGGGCACAGGCGCGGGCGGCACCGAACGCCTCTGTGCCTCGGCGTCCTGGTCTTTCAGGTGGGGGAGGCGACGGCAGGGGCCCCCCATGGGGTGACTGGGAAAACTACATTAATTAGCCCATGCGAAGTGCCCCCTGGTGGGTGTTGCCTGTTAGAGCGTACGGGCCAGCTCATCCTTCATTGCTGTCTGGCCCTGCTCTCAGGAAGGGTCAGAGCAAGCTCACAGAAGTGCTGAGACTTTAAACCAGGACAACAAATAAGCAGTTGTGGGGGTTTCTTTGTTTTTGTGTTGGTTGGTTGGTTGGTTGGTTTGTTTGTTTGTTTGTTTGTTTTTCTCATACTAACCATTCGTTTTCCTGGTGCTGGGTTCAAGAGAAATGGGTTCCGAGTCCTAACATAAGGGGCACGCATTAGCCGTGCCGGGGACGTCACGGAAGTGTAACTTACTCCATAGCTTTTGTGGGTGACCCGTCATGGCGTGGTGATCGCATTTCGTAAATCACGGAGCTCAGGCAGCCATTTCCACCTGGTGCGCTGTGAGCATTTGTAAAACGCGCAACTCCTGACTGGTCAGTCAGGGGCATGGCCTCTTTCCCCTTAGACTGTCAGATAAGCCGAAAAATGATACCAGCTAATGCAACAGTGGCCATCCAGTGTGAATGAATCAAAATTATACCTATTTTTTTGGTCAGGTCAGCAGAAAATACATACATTTTGGTGTGCCACAGAATTTTAGTAGCCATGTGCGCCACGGGATGGGAAGGGTTGGACATGGCCGAGTTCAGGGAGTCTGAGGGAAGGAGCGAACCTCCGGTTTGGGACCCCTCCTGCCTTTGAATCCAAAGAGTGCAGGGCCCTAATTGCCCAGGAGGCTTGAGGCTTGAAACAGAGGGTGTGCTGTGCCGCATGGTCCCACGGGGCAGGCGTGCGCTGCCCCAGTCCGTGTGCTTTCCCCAGGGGAAAGTGTATCCGTGTATCTCGGGTCTCACGGGCACAGCGGCCTTCCTGGAGGGGTCCGTAATGATCCCAGAAGGTGGGTGGCCTCTCTCGGAGTCTCCTCTTCCTCTGACCTCCCAGCTCCCTGGGAGCCTTATCAGTGGGGGTTTCTCTCCAAAGGGACTGGCAGTGGCTTCCCGTCACTGCATTGAGGAGCTGGGGACAGCCCTCTGGGGACCAAGGGAAAGCTACACAGGCCTGTGACAAACAGATTTGTTTGAGATTGTCTGGGAAATGGTTTTTAAAGTTCCGGATCCAGGAATGCAGTCGGACCCACAGACTGTTTGCCGAGCACGGGTCCAGTGAGGGTGAGACCGTGCTAACGTGTGGCTGTGCTTTTCTCACACCAGGGACCTGGAGAAGCAAAGGGAAAGCACAGCCACCGACATCCAGCAGAAGAAGCAAGAGGCAGAAGCGGCGGTAAGTGCTGTGTCAGTCACCTGGGGGTCCCGTGCTCTGCGGGGGTCTCCAAGTACCCGCTGTGGGTGGGGCCCACACTGCTCCCCTCCCTCTGGGACACACTTCTCACTCCAGGCCTCCGCCTCACTCAGACACCTTCCCCGCAGCTGCACCGGTTGCTGTGGTCTTGACCTTGCCACTGGCATGCTACACTGGGACATCAGTCCCAGTTCTCGAGATTCAGTGAACCTCACAAGGCATTGCAAGGTTACCTGGAAAGTGGTGGGGCTGTCCTGGCTGGTGTGGCTCAGTGGATTGAGCGCGGGCCTGCGAACCAAACAACCACGGTTCGATTCCCAGTCAGGGCACATGCCTGGGTTGCAGGCCAGTTCCCAGCAGGGAATGCACGAGAGGCATCCATACACTGATATTTCTCTCTCTCTCTCCTTCCCTTCCCCTCTAAAAATAAGTAAATAAAATAAGTAAATAAATAAGAAAGTGGTGGGGCCCTGGCCCATGTGGGTCATCGGGTTGGGCATTGTCCCGCAAACCAAACGATGGGGGTTCAATTCCTGGTCAGGGCACGTGCCTGGCCTACAGGCTCAGTCCCCAGTTGGGCTGCCGGCTGGTGTTTCTCACATCAGTGTTTCCCTTCCTCTCTTTCTCCCTCCCTTCCTTCTCTCTAAAAAATAGTGCTGCATGTTGTCCTTTTGTTCTTCCCTTAAGCAAATTGTCCGTGCGCAGCAGAATGGAGACATGGGGGTAAACGATGGCACTGCCAGGTCCTCTGTGGAGGGCTGCAGTGACGCCGTGCGCACGGCTGTGGCTCTGAGCAGCAAGCAGTGCCCGGCGAGGACCCTCACGGCCGCCGGCCTCATCCTTTGCAGGTTCGGTTGATGCAGGAGTCTGTCCGAAGGATCATCGAGGCAGAAGAATCCAGAATGGGTGAGAAGGCCCAGCCTCTCCTGGGAAAGTGTGGGCGTGGGGGTCTCCACAGAACACGCTGCCCCTGCCGTCCAGCGGCGGGGGTGGGGCAGAGGGTGCTGGCGGAGGCCCGCCCCTGCTAACAGAGCCGCCCTCAGGCCTCATCATCGTCAACGCCTGGTACGGGAAGTTCGTCAACGACAGGAGCAAGAGGAGCGAGAAGGTGAAGGTGATCGACGTGACGGTGCCCCTGCAGTGCCTGGTGAAGGACTCGAAGCTCATCCTCACGGAGGCCTCCAAGGTACAGCGCCTCGTCCCCACAGGGGTTGGATGGGTGAGGCTTCTGGGGACAGCCGCTGGGGACAGCCGCGTCACCTCAGCGGAACCCTCCATGCCGCCAGCGTGCCCCGTGCACCTCAGTGATGTCCACACTGGAGCAGTTTGCTCCACGCGTCACTCATTCATTCACTCACAAGTATTTATTAAGCACCTACTATGTGCCAGGTACAGCAACAAACACATACACATCCTGCCTTCGTGGAGCACACCTGCCACTTGCTTCTCGCCTTGTTCCAGGCGTGCAAGGTGGCCTAGCACATGCGAGGCTCACGCTGGAGCCTGGGGCGTGGACACTTGATTAAAGTGCACACTTGCTCTGCCCAGGGGTGCCTGGCTCCCCAGGAAGCCATGCAGTGTCTCCATCTTGGTGGGGCTCCTGTGAAGATGGGGGTGCACTGGGGTGGGGGGAGCTCTTTTGAGAGGGAAGTCTAGGACTAAATAGGCCCCTTTTTCAAATTTTCACTTCTTTCTCCTCAAGTGGCAAAGTGTGCTTCCTGCAGGGGAAGGTCAAGGCCCCGCAGAGGGCGCTGCACCTGCATGTGGCAGCAGATGGCGGCTGTGCTGGGGAAACGGCCACCTCGAGTCCCGTTTTGAACTGGAATCCGTCTGTTGCAGGCTGGGCTGCCCGGGTTCTACGACCCCTGCGTGGGTGAAGAGAAGAACCTGAAGGTGCTTTACCAGTTCCGGGGCGTCCTGCACCAGGTGATGGCGCAGGACGGTGAGGCTCTCAGGATACCAAAGCAGTGTGAGTAGCTGCCCTCTGCAGTCGCCCGCCTGGTGCAGGGGCCAGGAGAGACCCTGGGCCACTGGCCAGGACCAGGGACATCGGTGTGGACTCAGTCACCTGCCTGGGAGCAGTCATGTTTGGGACTCGCTCGGGGCCCCTGGTGTGCTGCCCTGAGGGGTGCAGCTCTGGAGGTGGGGTACGAAGGCAACCCAGCTGCTCCTCAGCGCTCCAAAGGCACCCGCTGGCCAGGCGGCCTCTGGTCCCCTAAGGGCTGAACCCCACTGAGTCTGTCTTTTCTTTTACAGCCCACAGGATTGACACAGATGGATAAGCTGCTTAAGAAACCAGATTAAAAGAGGCTGCAAAAAGTCTTTTCCTGGGAGTCCACAAATTTGGAAGCAGGGAAAAAACCCAGACACAAGATATGTTTATTTTATATTATTCCTCTAGAAGGTGGTACCGAATCAATTATGTGAAGGGACAGAGACAGCGCGCTTCCCTGGGTGCCATAGGTCGGAGCGCAGCTGCCCCACCAGCAGCAGAAGCACGGCACAGCTATGTCTTTGTCCCCAAGGATCATGTCCCCGAGGCAAGGGCCCCGGCCCCCAGATGCCTCGAGGTCCCTCCCCGGGGTCTTCAGCACACGCTGGCCACAGCCACCCCGCAGTTCCTGGTCTGTCTTGGGGTCCGTGTGGAATGTCCCACCCTCACATGCAGGACTGGGAACGGCCTCCCCAGAGCCCTGCACCGCACGTGGAAAGGGGAAGAACGGAGGTCTCCAGCCGAGTGAGCATGTGTGGTCAGCTTCCCGAAAACCGCCTTTTCCTGATGAAATCTGGAGAGGAGTGTGGGTTTATAAATCTGCTTTTTATCTGATAAGTGATTTTGGAAATTAGTCCTTCTTTCCCTCCCAGAACTTCTCAAATCATTCCACTGGCACCTGGCTTGGGACAGAGAATTGTAACTGTTTCCCAGGGCCGTCCCTGTCATAGGTCACTTCCTTCCAGGACCCCTGTCCTTGTGGGAAGATGCAGGTGTCCTTCCTTTTCACCATGTCCCTCATGGCTGGGCCTGGCCCGCCTGTGGAGACACCACAATGCACAGTTGGAATGAAGGGTCAGAGGGGAAGGGGGAGCACAGGGGCTGCTCAGGCCATGTGATGGGCCCACTGCTGTGCTCACTTGTGGCCAGCAGGTGGCACTGCGGCTCCCCGCACCTGGCCCAGCCCAGCCCCTTCTGCTCAGGGGACTAAGACCTTCCTTAGCAGGCCTCTGGTGGGTGCAGGATACTTTGGGAGGCAGGATACTTCCGACCCTCCAGGGCTGTCAGCTGCGGTGAGCAGATACCAGGCAGACGATGGTTCCGACAGCCCCTGGCGGGCTTCACCCTCATGCTGGTGCCAGCGGAATCACTGATGAGCACTCACTCCAGTTTTTAAAAACAGCTCAGGTGGTCGGGTCCTGTAGTATTTATCTCTTCTTGCAATGTAGTCGTGTGAGAAGCTCTCTGAGCTGCTGCCCTGAACGCGCGCTGTGCACTTAGCACTGCGTTTGACGAGTCTGAACTCGGACACAGCCCTGTCCCCTCCGAGGCTGGTGGCTCTAACGGGCACCAGTTCCCTCTTGGGCCTCAAATGAACTGTGTAGGAGGCACTCTCACCACAATAAACCTTTCCTGAAAGCCGGGGACAGTGTCTCGGTGCATCTGTGCAGTGTCAGGAGTGAGCAAAATGAAGCAGGTCCCCCCCCCCTTCGCTGTTTGAACTACGTGTAGCTGCGAGGCAGCTGGAAGCTGCGGGAGAGTCCACAGTCGGGCACCTCACGGGTTAGGCTGCCTCTCATTTTAACTAAAGGCATCTTTTCTTTGTGGCCACACCCTCAAATTAATGCTTGATTTTTTATAAAGACTTTATTTATCTTTAGAGGGGAAGGGAAAGAGAGAGAAACATCAATGTATGGTTGCCTCTCGTTTGTCCCCTGCTGGGAACTGGCCTGCAACCCAAGCATGAGTGGGAATAGAACCGAAATCCTTTGGTTCACAGGCCCACACTCACTCCACTGAGCTACACCAGCCAGGGCTAATGCTTGATTTTAAAGAAAGGCGGGGGGAGCCCTGGGGGGGTGGGCTGGGATGGGAGTAAAAGACAGAAAACTGTACTTGAACAACAACTAACATTAAAAAAAATAAAACGACCAGAAAAAAAATATTTAAGGACCAAAAAAAAAGAAAGAAAGGAGGGAAGCCTGCAGTGTACAATGCTTTATTCCATAGTTCCATCAAACCAGGCCAGGATGGGGCCATCCTAGAACACAGGCCAGTCTCGGCCAGAGAGCCAGCTGTCCAGGCCGTGGAGGGGCTAATGCTGCTGCCCAAGAGTTGGCTGTCCCACCCAGACCCTTCTGGGACCCAGCTGCCCCACTGGGGGAGTGTCTGCCACTCCAGCCCAGCAGCTGTAGTTCCAAGGACACTGGCTGCTGGAGAGAGGACAGCCGGGGCTGTCACCCCCCTGGACGACCAGGGGTTTCTCAGGCTCACAGCTCCAGCCCCTCACGGCCTGATGCCAATCTTCACCTGAGGCCTCACTGGGCTCCTCACCAGGGTCCTTAACCTGGCAAGCCTCTCTGCCACTCAGTGTCAGCAGCAGGACGGAAGGGATCACAACCAGAACCCAAAACTTCGACCCCATCTCCGGGGCCTCAGGTGGAAAAGCCCGGCGGCCTGGCTCAGCTCTGCGGCTCTTGCTGGGGCCCCGCCCGGGGGCCTGGACGCTCGGCCCGGAGGGCTCGAAGGCGGCTGCACATCCTGCGCATCACCAGCCTCTGGGCCTTCAAGCGCTTCCGAAGCTTTTCATTTTCCTTCAGTGCCACAAAGAGTTTCTTTTTCAAGGCGTTTAAGTCCAAAAGGGCGTAGCTGTGGTCAGATGGATGTGGGGGGCTGGCCTGTTGCTCAGGGGTCTCGGCCGCTTCTGGTCTTGGGGGTGGTGCCTGCAGGAGAGTAGAGGGTGCGCAGTGCCAGAGGCCAAGCTCTTCCCTGGAAGCACGGGGTGGGGGGAGGCCCCGGGGTCCCCTCTCACTGACCCACTCGCCTGACCCACACCTGCCCACACTGTGGCTCCTGCTGTTGCGGGGAAAGCCTGCAGTCGGGGCCACACCCTGTGGTGCTCACAGTTTGTGGGCCCATCTTCCCTCCTTTGAGGCAAATGCCCCCTGCGAAGACCAACCTGCCGCTTGCCACCTTGGTGCCTGGGCTTACCTGTCCCACAGGGGCTCTAGTGCCGGGGGGCGGCTGCAGCACTTCCTGGGCAGAGTCAGTCTTCCTCCCCGGGCCGTGATCCCTGGCCCCCTCCTCAGGGAGAACCTGGAAACGCAGAACACGGCTGCAGTGTGGACTGGCCACAGCGCAGACCGGCCCCCAGAGTGGACAGGCTACAGCGCAGACTCACCTTTTCCTTCCCAGAGTCAGCATTTCCGCCCTCAGCGGTTGGGTCTGTGTCTTCCGTCACCAGCTGCAAGAAACAGAGCTACTGTGGATGGGCAGCCCAAGGTTTGGCCCAGTTGGGGTGTGAGAGACCTGTGCCCAGAGAACCTCTCGCTTGTCCCCATTCTCAGCCCGCGTGTATCCAGTTAAACGGGGCCTTGAAACCGGACCCAGCTCCACTTCCGCCCACTGTTATCTTCTCGACAAAGATGGTCCCGAGTCTTGGGCCAAAGTACCTAACTTGAAATGTCACCCGAGGGCCTGGCACTCTCCTAGATAGAAATTTTGCTCACAGTGGCAGCCATATAGTAGAAAATACTGGACTCAGAGCCTGCCGCCCCCAGGCACTAAGGCAAAGATCAGAAATGCACCCCCAGGAGGTAACTAATCATCTGGGACAAGCACTGCCACAAATGCATCAAAGTGATCAAACTACTGCGTTGACAGACATGCGCTGACGGGGGTTTGGGGGGAGTTGCTAACTGGGCATGAAGTTTCAATTAAGCAAAATGGTGACCCTCGAGAGCCCCGTCGTACATCGTGCCTACAGTTCACAGCACTGTACTGTGCATTCAAACGTCTGCGGGTAGCTGGCTGGAGTGGCTCAGTGGATGGAGTGCCCGGCCTATGACCCAAAAGGTTGTTTGATTCCCAGTCAGGGCACATGCCTGGGTTGGGGGCCTGCGTACAGACCTCTGGGAGAAATCACCAGGCGAAGGAGAGAGGGTGGGCAGAGGGTGCGAGGGTTTCTTCGCAGCTGGCACCTGTTCTTCCCACGGCCTGGGACTCCTCGTCCCACCCGCTCCCTCTTCTCTCCTTCCCAATAAAATCAAACTTGCAACAGGTGTCCGCCTGCCTTCCGTTTGTCCCACCACTTCTTAGCCTTCCAGGTTCAAGCAGGTGCCCCTGTGGGGCCCACACTCTGGGACTCTGTACACCTCTAAGATTTATGAAGTTCAATATAATCCCCCTCATGGCTTCAGCACCCCGCGGCCCATGAGCTCCCTTCTGAGCTAACCCTGCACACCCCACCCCACCGAGACATGTCCACTCCATGCCCACTCAACCGGGACATCAGGTTCAAAGCGCACAGGGCCAAACACCTGGGGATCAGGCAGCCCTGGTCCCCAGGGGTTCAGCAAGCTCCCTCTCGGCCCACAGGCTCTGCAAAGTCCTTCCACGCAGTCCTCATCACTGACTCACCTGCAGCTCAGGCGGCCATAGCTGTACTCACTTGTGCCACGCAGGGGCCCCTGAACAGCTTCCAGCCAGATAGAGCCTTCTGAAGCCCTGCCCCAACACTGAGCTCACCTGAAAACCAACAGCAGTACCCAAAGCCCTCCCCGCTGCCGGCCTGTCCGTGCTGTCCACACCCTCCCTCCAGCGCTGCACTGGCATCGTCCTTCCAGGTTGGACAGCGCTCTCAGCTGGCGCACGTGGTGCACAGTGGGCCCTGAGCAGAGACGTGCTAAATGGCAGTGGCACAGCCCCCGGCTTCTGGGTCAGAGGTGTACGAGCTCCAGCTGACTCCCTGGAGGAGGACGAGGTCTGAATGAGGCTCAGCATTCAGCAGCTGCCTTCTGCTGGGAAGCCTTCACTGCGCGGCCTGGAGCCCACGTGAGACCCGGCAAAAGTGAGCCGCGGGAAGGACCAGGCTCTTGCCACACTCACCACTTGCTACTTCAACGGCACCCAGTTGTGCAGCATGACTCATCCTAAACCAGCTTTACATTAGGGATCCCCACAACCAAAGGTCGTGGCCAGCAGGGCTGGCTGGGCCCCGGCCGGAGGCTGGACAGCGCTGCCCTCCCTGCAGCCTCCGTGCCTGCCAGCACCACCCCCGCCTGCCGCTGCAGGGCGGGTCCACGTAGGCAGGCTCTGCAGAGGAGAGAGAAGTGTGTTCACCTGCGTGGCGTCCTGGAAGGCGAACACCGTGGGCACCGCGTTGTGCTTCAGGTTCTTGCGGTTTCCAAAGGCACTGAAGCACTCCGGGCGGAAGTGCTCTGAGCAGATGACCGTGTGCTGCTTGGGCTCGAAGTTGCCCCGACCGATGTTCAGCACCCATTCCTTCAGGAGCTCAGGCCGGCTGAACGGGAACCTGAGGGGCAAGGAAAGAGCATGCCCGAGAGCGTGAGGCTGAATTCAGCACCTAGGGCTTCCCAGCACTTTCACACCATTTCATTCTGGACTAGGTGGATAATCCAGGAACCTCTGTCTCTGTTAAACCGCATCCAACTTCTGGAAGGTAAGGCATCCTTAGTAGGAAACGAGACCATGAGCGTGGCCTAAGAGCTGTTTCTGAAGCTACACGTACCAAGTAAGCCTTCACTCGTCCCTTCGGGAGCCCACTAGGTACAGGGCCTGTTCAGGGTGCTGCAGGGATGGGAGTACGGCAGCCCCACCCTCGCTAAGCCCACATTCTAGAGAGGGCAGACGGACAGCAAGCCAGACAGATGAAGACTGTGTAGCAATGAAGAGCAGGATGTGGTCGGGAAAGGCCACCTGTGAGATGTCGTTGAGTGGAGCGTGACCCTGCGGGTATAGAAGGAAGAGCAGCCCTTGGCCCAGCAGCTCAGTTGGTTAGAGCGATGTCCCGATATGCCAAGGTTGCCGGTTCAGCCCCCAGTCAGGGTACATACAGGAATCAACCAGTGAATGCATGGATGCATGGAACAAATCGGTGTTTCTCTCTCTCTCTCTCTCTCTTCCTCCCTCCATGCCTCCCTCCCCCACTTTCTCTCTCCCTAAAAAATCAATAAATTAAAAAAAAATCAAACAGCCAAGGTTAAAAAACAAAGGGAGATTAGTGACAGGCATGTGCCTGGCATATATTTGAGTAGTTATCAAGGCAGGTTTTGGCTGAAACAGAGCAAGAGGAGTAGGGACTGAAGGACATGGGTCTCAGGCAGATGGGGGGCTCCCTGGAGGCTCTGGACAGGGGTAGGGGGGTGGGGAGGAACAACCAAGCCCACCCTGGCTGCTGCAGGAAGGTACAAGGTGGCTGGAGTGTCAGCAGGAGGAGGGAATGAATGGGCAGATCTGGGATGTATTTCAAAAACCATGCAACAAGGGTTGCCTGTGGGCCATAAAATAGAGAAGTGTCACATATTAAAATGGAAGGAAGCAGTAGGAGGGGCAGCTCTGGGACCTGGGAACTTTGGTTTTACATGTTAGCTGTTAAATATGAGGTGCCTTTCAGACATCCATATGCTGAACTGTGTGGCAGCTGGACACATGTCTGGAGACAGCCATGTTGGGGGGCTACCCCACATCATGGGTGGCAAAGTCCTGGGTGCAGTCGGTGCCCTGCAGAGCAGTGTGAGCAGGGACTGTGCACGCCACGGCCCCCCGCCCCAAAGTGCTCCAGCGTCTAGTGTTGAGGAGGATCCAGCAAACGAGCCTGAGAAGGGACACTGTGACAAAGGAAAAGTGTCCTAGAAGTGAGTGTCTCAAAGGGTCAAAAGTCAGTTGTGTCAAATGCCACAGAGCTATCCCCTGATTCTGCAATGAGACCCTGCAGCTGCCATCATATGGGCCGCTGAGGGGGATGTGACAGAGCTCGTTGGTGGAAGTGGTGGGAGCAAGAGTCTGATGGCAATGAGCCTGAGAGCGAATTGAAGGCAACTCTGCCCTCAGGTGTGCACCTGACGGAAACATATGAACGGGTCCCTGCAAACTTGCCAGCAAAAATGTTGAGCCATGTGCTTATTATGGCCAGAACACAGGGGCACTCAAATGCCTCTCATATCTACAACAACAAATTAATTCTGGTTTGTGCGGTCAACGGAATACTATGCAACAATGAAAAAGAATGAACTGCTGCTGAGTGAAACAAAGACTCAAAATTGTGGATGAAAACAAGGGGGTTCTATGGAAAGCAGCCTCCCAGGGTGACCTGATCATAAATTCCTAACTAGGCAAGTCATGCTGGGTGGTCACACCCCAGGCCTCTAACTTCTTGAGTAAAAGGTTTGTCTTTGCCTTGTCTACTGTCTTTATGCATCTATGTCAACTCTCCCACAAGCTGTTCCCCACCTTGCTTTCTCCCACCCTCACATAATCTTTGCATTCCCGCCTTAGTTTCACATGCATAAAAGAAATTTGGAAGCCTATAAAATTCTCTACAGGTTTGGACATTTCTATCGATGACACAAACATAGTGGTGAGGGAAAAAAAACAGGAAGAAAGTACACTGAGTGAGTCCATTCCAAAAGTTCAACACGGGCCAGAGCAATCCCTGAGAAAAGGCAGGGCAGGTGTGGGTTACCCCGGGGGACGTGGGAAGATGAGGGACAAGACGCGAGTGCTGGTGGGGGCCTCCTGGGGGCTGGTGATGGGTTGACTCCCCGCAGTCGCCCAGGGTGTTCATTTACTTTAATTTGGTTGAGCTGTGTACTTGTGATTTGTGCACTTTCCTGTATGTGTTATATTTCAAGAAAAGCATTTACTTTGAAATAGAAAAGGGTAACAGAAATAAAGACGAGTGCAGCAGCCCTTTGGAGCCCAGCTCTAAAGGAACACACACGGGCGCGTGAGGACGGGCTCTATGGCAGACACCTACTAGTTCTAGGGCCAGGCCCCGCCCAGGGCTCCAGGGCTCCAGGGCTCCAGCACCACCACTCCCCCACCCCACCCCCATGCTGCGGACTCCCGCCAAGTCAGCGTCCCACACACACACCCAGGACGTTCTCACTCCCGCCCTCAGGCCTTCCTCCTTCCGGATGCGGAGCCTGCTCATGGCTCTGCATGGGCAGGACACACCGCAAACCAAGGCAGCACTAGCTTCATAGTGAACACCTACGACGTTCCGGGATGCGGCGTAAGCGGCATCAAGTCCCCGGGACGTGGAGAGTACGACCGCCCAAATGACTGCAGAGGGAGCCAAGAGCTGCGGAGGTACCACCTGGATAGACCTGAGCTCACATCAGGCCCGCCCTCGGCCTTCCGCGACAGGTTGGCGCGAGGCTGCGTGCCCAGCATTCCAACCACATTCCCATGCGCCCAGGCTGGCCGAGGCAACGCGGGGTCCTGGGCCCTTGACTGCGCCAGTCCCCGGGCTGCAGGCCACCCTGCCTCAGAGGCAGTGGGGCAGCAACCCTGGTGTCCCGGTCCACCCAGCGCTCCAGGCCTCAGGCTCAGTGGGGTCCGTGGCCCGCCGGCCCGGGCGAGACGGACCCAGCAGACAGACCCCTGGACCCCCGGTGTCCCCGCCCCTCACCGGTGGAAGGTGAGCTGCTTCCTGCGGTTGCTGTAGCGGTTGCAACACTGCCGGGCTGCGCATGACTTGGGCATCTCCAGACCCAAGGCCCGGCTGCCCCTAACAAAGATGGCGGCGGCGAGGTCTTCGGGCGCAGGGAGGCCAGCGGCAGGACGCATCGGTGTGGGTAGGCGTGGCCTATTGGGCAGGGCGGGGCTGCCGGGAGGTGCTGGCTCTGCTCCTTGATCAACTCCCTGCGCTGTGCCCGCCACCTGTGCCGCCCGGAGTTTTGAGGGCCCCGGGATTTTGCCCCAGTTCGCTGAAGCCCAGGGCCTTCACCTCGTTTTGGCGTCCCCCAAACTTACACCCAGAAACAGCGTTGGACAACTGGAAACCAGAGAAAGGCCTATCGCCCGACTTGGCCATTATTTTCAAAATTTTAGGTGCTGAGACGCCTTTTTGGCAGCTCGAACTAGGCGGCCCCAGATTGGGGTGAGGCAGACACAGATGACAGAACAGGCTCTGGCACTGTGAACCCCAGGTGTAAAGGGGCTGAATATGCACCCCCAGGAGACCCCAGACCTGCCTGCAGAACCTCAGAGGCTGCAGCTTTTAAAAGCAGGGTAACCACGCAGTGGAGTTTAAGCACAATTTGATGAAGAATTTGTGAAAGCTATTCCTGTCTATTCATACAATGGTTTGCTTCTTAAGAATTTACCAGAAAAGGAGATTAAGGGCTGGGGGTGTTTTTCATCCTGCTAAACCAAACTCGGATTTGAACTTCCCGAAGTGTTTTCTTATAATCACGGTTTGGGGAGGTGGTAAGGGAGGAACACAGTTGTCCTTGGGTACAGAACACAAACACCTGAATGTGAACATGAAACTCAAAGTAGCAATATCTTTATTTACAAAATATACAGTTTCACAGAAACAGCTTCGTTTTTACACTTAAACTTTATAATTACACAGAACCACGTAAACGATGTTAAGTGTCTGGCCTGGCCAAAGCCAATGAGAGGGGCTTGCTTTTGGGGTGACATCTTTCCCTCCCCTCACTCCATCAGCCACCAACCAGGAGCCCCTAGATGGGCCATGCCTAATTTGCATAAAGCTGATTGCAGCTGCCAGCTCCACCAACACAAAACCGAGGTGTCTTGACTTCTTAGACACCGCCCACAGGGACACAGCTGTCAGAACAAAAAGGAAAATGAAGAAACAAACTGAGATGAGTGTCAAAGCCTTCCAGGGGTCACCGGGCATCAAACCTTCTAAGAGTACATCACAGAGCAAGTGCCAGCGCTGGCCATTCACTGTAAAACCACACATACTCTTACATGCACTTTTAAAACTCTGTGGAGTTAAAAAAAAAAGAAAAACACTTTGGAACTTTGGCTACTCTCACGGTGAAGACACTGGACAGGCAATGTCCTGGGGCAGATCTTTGGCAAATTCCTCCCCCGACTTCGGCACGGCTGCCCTGGTCTGAGCCAGAGTCAGCTGTCTGAGGACAAGTTTGTTTCCAACCCAGCTTACTATTTCTTTCTACAGCACGACTTCTCCCTTGGGGATCTCTACAATAAACTGGGTTTCAAAAGCTACGTCTATTTTCGTGTTAATAAAAGCAACAGAATTAAAACACAAAAAAGGCAGTTGGCTGGTCACACATGAATGACACCAGGACAAAATACAGGCTCTGCTTAGCCAGTTACAGCTCAAACCCCAGGTGCTTCCGTGAGAGAAGGTGGAGGGAGTCCACCTGCTGGCCTGCACAGGGTGCCTCGTGGAGAAACCATGGCAGGGAGACTGGGCTCCCTCCTGCTGTAAACACGCATGACCAACTTGGGCATTCTTCCCTTTTCATGCTTTTACAAGAAACAATGTTCATGAAAATACACCCATCCATTAAAAAAAAATTTCTGAAAACATGTATTGGAACTGCTAAAACACTGTCAGTCTGGGACAAAGCTGAAGCCCTCCCCCTTGGAGCCCCAGAACCACCAGTGCCCCAGGGCTCACTGTGGCAGAGCCAGGCCTGCCTCCGGGACAGACTCCCAGGCTTCTCCAGAGCTGGGCCCTCAGGGTCTCCCCAGTCCAGGTGCGAGCAACTCTGCACAGTTCAACAGCCTGTAACTGGAGGCCAATGTTACCATCTCACTCACCAAAAAGGCTTCAGGTCCTAACCTTGGCCTGTGGAACCAACAGGCCAACCTGTACTAGGGAACACTAATAATCACCCAGGGAGAGGCCTGTCTCCCATTTTCCTTTACCCATTAAGCACAGGAATGCCATTCCCGAGTGACTGCCTAACTTCTATGCTGCTACTGGAACAAGGTGAGGGGAAGAGATGAGGAAGGACCCCAAGTGCCCCCTTGCTTGAAAACACCTTGCCTGGGCACACACAGGCTCTCATAGGCCAAGTGGAGGAAAAGGGCACCCAGGCAAAAATCTGCCAATACTTTTGGCTACATCGTGCAAATAGACAGGATTTTTACATCGTGCAAAACGGGAAACTGAGTTATGAACAGGGGCCACCTCAATCCCCCAAGCAACCCTCTTTCTACAGCGAAGCGGCCACACACTATCCTTTTTACTGAACAGAAGGAAACTTAAGGATCACTAGCTTGCCCACGCCCCCAGCTCCTCCCAGAGGGAGACAGGAGTCCAGCAGGCAGCCCCTGGGGACAGAGGCAGCGACAAGGCAGTGGGGAGAGCCAGCCACTGAGGGAGGGGCAGCTTGGATGGTTGCTGTACAGACATTTACGGTAAAAGACTTACACTTGAGGAAAACTTTGCACGTATGGCTGTTTGTTAACAGGCCAGGGAAACATTTGTCCCCAACACAGCGGAAGCAGGAATAACAGCACTTGTTCTAATCGGTGGGAGTTTGTTAACAATAGCGAGAATTCACAACTAACATGGGCCTTCCTTCTCAGCTGAACCAAACCCACCGCACTGGGGTGCTGAGCCCACCTCCAGTGCAGAGAACACAGCTCTAGCAGCAGCTTTGGCCTACGAGGACTTTATTCAGTTACCGGCTATGTACAGATTATACCTTGGACAGCCTGTCCTTTTGCTTAGGCACCTGAATGGCAGGGGTCTGCCTGCACCAGAGCTGAGAGTTCTGTGCTCAACTAAGAAAGGGGCCAAAAAGCCCACCATCCCTTCCGATTCTTCACCCACAGTCTCCTCCCTCGCCAGCAGTCAGTCCAGAAAAAGCTTCCGAGAGCCCATTCGGGAACGGTTGGAACGGCGGATGTCAAACTTGGAGTCCCGGCACTTTTGGCAGACAAACACTTCCGGAACATTGGATTTCCGGATTTTGGCACAGGACAGGTGAATCCAAGTATGGCACTCATTACACTCTATCATCGGGCGTCCGGCAAACGGCTTCCTGCAGAAGCAGGTGACGAGGTCCCACGAGTCATCATCTGAAAGGAAAGAAACACATAAGAGGAAGGAAGAACATCTCTCGACCCCTCTGCATCGGGAACTCCTCTCCATCAGCAAGGCCGCGCCCCAGGGGGCAAAGCAGCTGATTCCCAATAACCGAACAAGCTTTGAACTTTCACTTAAGGGAGCTACTTCTCTCCCTCAAGATGTAGTAAGTGGCCCTGGCTGGTGTAGCTCAGTGGATTGAGCGCGGGCCTGCGAAACAAAGGATCGCGGTTCGATTCCCAGTCAGGGCACCTGCCTGGGTTGCAGGCCAGTTCCCAGTAGGGGACACACGGGAGGCAACCATACAATTGATATTTCTCTCCCTAACCCTTCCCTCTAAAGATCAATAAATAAAATCTTTTAAAAAAAAATGTAGTTAAGCGCACAGGACACCGAAATCTGTGGTCCCACAGCTCACTGTGGTATGTGTCCTTAGGGGCTACCCTGTTCATTTTAAGGTCTGTCTCGGAAGCTCAGCCAGCTCTAGCTGCGATTGCCCCCACTCCCCAACATGTCAGTGTCCACCTCCTGGCACCCCTCTCCTTAGAGGAGGTAGGCACACTCTGAGGAAGGGGCAACTCCGAGACTCCTGCTTACAGCCCCTCTCTGCTGCCCACCAGCCAGCAGTGCGGCCGTCCTTCTGGCCCACTCACCTGAATCCACCATTATGTCCTCGTCATTGCCAGTGCTGTCCTCATCGCGGAACACCACCTGCTTTCCCTGCCGGACGATAGTCCGTTTGCCTTCAGTTTTTATTTCTTTGACCTGATCAGGTGACACGGCAGCATAGGACCCGCTAGAAGGAGTATCAGAGTCCCAGCCCGAGCAGGGATCTCCAGGGGCCTGGGGGATATCCTGCAAGGCGGGACTCGTGGGGGTCTCCACATACGGATCGGCAGCTTCCAGCTTCAGCAAGCTGCCCATGTACCCCTCCTTCACAGGCACGTCGCTGTCCCTTCGCTTCCTCTTCTTCTTTTTCTTCAGCTTGTCAGTCTTCTTTCTGTCCAGTAGGAAGTTGCTGGGCTTGGCTCGCTGAAGGAGGGTGGGCTGCAGGTGGCCAAAGCAGCGATCAGAGACTGGCAAGGGCACCGTGGACGAGATGTCAGTGAAGCCAGCATCCCAGCCATCGCTGTCAATGGTGCCTGCCGTGCTGTTGGCAGGGCTTGGGCTGCTCCTCAGAGGGAGTTCCTGAAAGTGCAGAGGCAAAGGTGGCAGGTTCCCATTATTTCACCCAGTCCCCAGCAGCAAGAGCTGACCCCAAGCAGAACTTCCCTGGCCGGGTCAGGCCTGCAGACACGTGCTCTCACAACCTAAGCCTCCCACCTCTCATCAGCATCACTCTTTAGGAACAGCGGCATCTGTACGACAGCACGACCTTCCAGACAGAACCCATGAGAGGTGACCTCCTGCCCTGGCTGAAGCCCCTGGAACCTGGCTGATGCTCAGTCAATCTCTGTGAAAGGAGTGAAGACGCACTCTCCAATCCACTTATTCTTCCAACTGTGACATCTCCCTCTGTTTGTCCTCTCGCAGGATGGGTTTTTTTAATTGAGTGAATTTAAATTAGTTTTGAGAATTTCACAATACTTTTTTAAAAAACTAGAGATATCCCAAAATACAGCAAAAATCAAAGCAGGCAATCATTGCCCTAAAGCAGGGAGTGGGCCGCAGTCTGGCCCCTCCAGACACCTGAGCGCTTTATTTCAACAGTCTGTGCAGCACAGAGCAGGCACGGCCCACCCAGTGGCAGTGCAGAAGCTAAGCCAAGTCTGGCACATGGCCCCCACAAACGTCAGGCCCTTTCTTTTTAGCCTCAGTCAGAGTGAACAAGGCCTCTGAAGCTTGAGGACCAAGGTGGTGCTGGTCTACAGTTCTGCCCATGACTTAAAAAAAAAAATCTCGGGAACTATGTGAGATTTTGGCCACAGTCCCTGCAGGTTCTGTAATGTCGTATGCACAGCCACCAGGAGGCTGCTCATCAGACAGGTGGCCATCTGGTTGAACCCCAGCTCCACCACTCATTAGCCTGTGACCCAGGGCAAGGAGTTCCCTATCTGTGCCCAGGTCCTCAGTTTTAAAATGGGGACAAACAGCCCTGGCTGTGGCTCACTGGATTGAGTGCTGGCCTGCAAACCAGGTCACAGGTTCAATTCCCAGTCAAGGCACAGCCTGGGTTGCTGGCCAGGTCCCCAGCAGGGGGCATGTGGGAGAAAACCACACACTGATGTTTCTCTCCCTCTTTCTCCCTCCCTTCCCCTTTCTCTAAAAAATAAACAAAGTCTTTAAATGGGGACAAACAATATCACCTACCTCATCCCACTATAAGTGCCAAAAACAGTGGCTGCGGGCACTAATACTGCGGAAACTCTGTGTGGTGCCAGGTGGGCACTGGAAACATTTGGGAGCAACACTTTATAAGGTGTGTGACTGTCTAACCACTATGCTGCACACTGGAACTAATATAAAATCATACTAAATATAAACTGTAATTGAAAAATAAAAATTTTTAAAGAGCAGGCAGATAACAAATAGTTATTTTCAAGCAAACTTGGAAAGCTTACTGATCATTTGTAGACAAGCCTTCATGTTATTTCCCACCAGAGTCTGAGGAGCTGTTTCCCAGGCTGGTCTAAGGGTCCACTCCACGGTCTAAAGTCCTCCCACGCAACCCCTTCCCGACCGCCTCCTTGCCAGACGCCCCATCTCCCCACCAGCAAGAAAAGGTTCACGAGCGCTGAAGACTCATTACCTCCTTCGGATAAGGGATGTAGCCCGCATAGGCCAAGACAAAGGTGCAGAATTTGTTGAAGTCCTCCACGGTCCTGCGCCTCTTGTAGCCCGGGGAGTACTCCTGTCAGCAGACCAGAAAGGGGCGTGTTTGAAAGCGGACACTTGCAGGTGGAACCGCAGAGACAAACTGGGCAAGCTCCAGCTTGTATTACTGCCAGCCACTCAAAAACACGCTGCGAGACTTACAAACACTCAGACAAGATAAGGTAGGCGCAGGTCAAGAAACAACACTGTGTTCAGAAGGTTGAGAGTAGGGGTGTGAAGACATTATGCCAAGAATACTGGGAAACTGGTTAGGAGATAAAAGCTTGTGCAGAAGCCTGTTCCTTAGCTCACACGGGCTTTTTCTGGCATTATCTATGTGCTGCTACAGGCCTATCAGCTCTAACAACTACTTTTTTTGCTACAGATTTTCCATTTTGAAAACAAAGTGCTGCTGCAGCTGTAACCGAAGGATTTAGTGATTTCAGAAGTCAACCACTTATCCTTTCTAGCTCCTCTGGCCTGACCCTCCCCAGCCAGGCTGCCGGCCTGGGTCCCTAGGCCCCACCACCGGGTCTCCGGAGGAGGTGCTTCCTTCTGGTCCCTCTACTGCTCCAACACCCAGGGGCCGAGCACCCCAATGTTTCTCGACGAGAGAATAAGCCAGAAACATCCCTGCCAGCCTTACTTGCACGTTGAAGATAAAATATTAGCGGTTTTGGTTTGCGAGTTGCATCCCCACTCAACCTAGAAATACCCTCAACAAAAACGGACTTTCTCCTGAAAAGAAGAGCAGCTCAAGGAGAAAAAGCCTTTATTTCCTACTGAGCAAAACAACTGTACTTTATTCTGGTTTATTTGCCGAGCCTATCTACTGAGATTCTCTTTAAGCATTTCATCACCCACCCCAACCCCATCCTTAGCTGCTGAGCTGACATTTACAGAGCCTAGGGGCCCAGTGCCTCGCTAAGGTGAGGGGGGTGGGGGGTGGGGATTCCGGGTGGACTCCTGAGCACACCCCACCCCATGACAGGGCCGAGAAAGAGAAAGCGTCGCTGCGCGACCGCGCTGCCTGCAGGCTTCCTTCCAAGAGCGCCACTCCGTATTTTTTCAACTTGGTTCCTGCGAACCACCTTCTCCACCCACCCCTCGACCACCGGACCCCGAGAGGCGCGCAGGTTAGCGGAGCACAGGCTCAGCTCCGGACCCGGAGCAGGAAGCCAGGAGATCTTGCCTCCCCTTACCCCTGGAACCACTGACCGCCCTCTCTCCGGCTGCGGTGGGAGGGCCGCAGCCCTTGGCCCTCAAACTCTCGGGAAGAACAACTATTTCGGCGGGGAACGTGCCGAAGTGGGTCAGGGGCCGGGATGCCGAGTGGCAGGCGGCAGCGCCCTCCGGCGCGGGGTGGGGGACGTGCACCGCCCCCACCCTGTGTGCCCCGCCCGCCCTGCCGACTTTAGGAAAAGCAGATGGCGGTGTGCGGCCCCCTCCCACCCTCCCGCGGAAGCCGCCCCCCGCCGACACTCGGCCCCGGAAGGTGCGGGGCCCTTCCCGCTGGGGAGGGGGCGGGAGAAACGGCAGGATAGGGGTCCGGGGCTGGTAGGACCCGCGAACCCTGAGGCGTCAGCTTGGCGGGAGATACTCAACACAGACTCCCGCGGCCCGAACCGCATCCCGGACCCCGGGCCTCGAGCGGGGAGAGGGGACCGCGTCAGGGGCGCCAACCGGGAGAACCGAGAGCAGATCCCCGGAAGGAGGAATGGGAGGCGGGGCGAGCAAAGCCCGCGGGCGGGGGGCG
Source organism: Carollia perspicillata (assembly GCA_004027735.1). Lineage (NCBI taxonomy): Eukaryota > Metazoa > Chordata > Mammalia > Chiroptera > Phyllostomidae > Carollia > Carollia perspicillata. Next base: position 23,978 of record PVKM010019666.1, read on the forward strand.
GGGGCCCCGGAGGGGGACAAGAGCGC